>JBBYHK010492117.1:0-12033 GCA_038382065.1 Adansonia grandidieri | reverse complement strand
CAGTATTATTTTTAAGAACTTAATATTTTGAAAATAAAATTATACTTAATTTAAGTTTGAATCATTTCGGGTTAATTGTTCCGATCATTTTAAATTCAGATTATTTCAGGTTTAGATTATTTTAAATTTAAATTATTTAGAATTTAAATCATTTTAAGTTCAAATCAATTTTAAATTTAAATTATTAATTTTAAATTATTAATTTTTTTAATTAAATTATATTAAATTAAATTAAATTTTTAATTTCGAATCAAAATTGACATGCAATATAAATGGATCACCTCCTTGGGAACAGCGGTTGTAGCCACGATTAAATCCTACGAGTTTGACAGTCAAAGGCTAACCACATGGATCTAGCTCTTCTACATGGACAGTTTTACGTACGGGATTCCACCCAGTCCATGCGTCTGTTTGTACTCTTTCATGCGCTCTTTTTTTTGTTTTTGCTTCTCTTCACTTATTCTCTCTTTTTTTGATCTTTTTCTGTCTGATAATTACCACTTATTCCATCTGTTTTTCATCATTGTTGCAGATTAACAGCAATAAAAAATCGCCGTTTAGTCAAAAAGAGTAAAGAAAGTGTCGCCAATTGGTTACTCAGGTTTTAGTAAGTTGGCAATTGTTGCAGAGACGTGGCACAATCAAGTTAATGGCAGAATTACTCAGTCAAGAAAGGCTGATGCGTTGAAAAGTCAGAATGACATGTGGTATCGCTGTTTAATTATTTTAAAAAACAAAGGCAAGCTGGCTCACGCAATGTATGGAGATTCAATTTCTTCAAACTTTCACGTCGCGTCTCTTCGCCTGTCACTCAGGTTTCTCTTTCTTTTTCTTCTCAGCCTAAGAACTGCCACTCAAGTCTGTCAACGCCCTTTAATTGTAGGTGAGTCATAGTCCGAAGTGTCGTGCGATTGTCTTTCCTTCTCGTTAGAGAAATCGGCTGAGTCCCGCGACGTATATTGTCTTTTGACCTTTGGTCCCATTCATTCTCTCTCATTTTTGGATTCTAGAATAAAGCTTCTATTACCTTTTTCACCGAATTTTAAATTTTTTTAATTGTTAAAAGAATATTATTTTCACACCTTTGGGCCACATTCAATTGGTCAATTTAGTTCTCTTTTTAATCCATGATTACTCGCATCATGAATAAATTAAGATTATAATAAATAAATAAATATGGTCCCATGTTAAGGGCTTGCGCGTAATCGTCGAACAATTGGTCGATCACAGCAGATAAGACGCCAACTTGTCGTCCGAATTCGATCGATCGATCATCTTGCACTTCGCTTTTGACTCTGATTTTAACCAACTTTTATTTCTGTTTCTAAATGCTTCATAAATCTCTGCTAGATCTCGGCAGTTTTACTTTTCAGGAGAAAAAAAAAAGGGTCTGAATTATTAGTTAAAAGAAAAAGAAGAAAAGAGAAGAAAGAAGTGTTTGGTTAAGCCATGGATAACTTCGGGAAACCTAACTTTTATGGAAGAAGTGCTGGTGAGAATATCGGAGAAGACATCGTTCAAAGCTCTAACTCATGTGAGTGTTAATTATGAGTCTTATCATCTTATTCTTATGCTTGATTCAACTTTTTGTTTTATGCTCGCAGCACCTTCTTATGCTAAATATTAAATAATAATTCATGCTTCAATGACTTCCTAAATTCATTTTTTTAATTTACTATTTATTCTTGGAAATAAATATTAAGTTACTGTGAGTTGTTTTTTCCCCACTTTTAGCTTATTTCTATTTTATTTATTTATTTTTATTTTTGGAGTTTTAGGTAATAATAGTTCTAAATTTCAATTATGTTATTTTAGTTATATAAAGTAGTTATTAAACATCGGACAATATTTTATTGAACTAAAACATTTTTTTTTAATAAAATGGTTAACATAAAAATTATAATCCTTGAGCCGAAATTAAATCGTTAACCTGACAAATTAAGTAATAAATCATTTTAAATTATACTTGTAGACAGTTTAATTGTTTTAAGAAAAAAATTAGTTAATTCAAATTTATAATAACAACAAGAGAATTGGAAGCTTTTGGCAGTTAAAATTTATAATTAAAATGCATTGAAAAATGTATATAGAGGATAATATAAAACTACGAACTTAAATAATGGACTGGTCAGATGAACATAATAATAAAATTAAATTCATGTTTTATTACTAATTAAATTATTATTAATTCAAAGTATTATTTATTGATAAACTAAATATTTAATTTAATACCAAACTTATTACCATTCGAATGAATAAAAATTAAATCTGTTATTTCGTTCTATTAAAATCTAATATTTTCGAATCATGACAAAACTTATCAGGGTGTTGGATAAACACGTGCCAAAAAGTAAAATATAAAAATAATGCTAAAATATGTAGGCAGAAAATCGTCATTTGATTGAGTGATTTTTTAATTATAATCTTAAATCATTTAATTACTGTCGATTTCTCAACATAATTTATAATAAATCGACAAATAAAAATTTGATTTCTCAACGTTGAAAATTGATCGTACATAGCCGGGAAACCGCTTGATTAATTGACGATTTTCTAACATGTAGCTAGGAAATTTTCGAGCTACATGTTGGAAAATCACCATTTAATCAGGCAATTTTTCAATTATATGTCCAATTTTGCAACGATTTTGCAATTGCATTGAGAAATTAATATTTTATTTGTCGATTTCTTATAAATTATGCTGAGAAATCGATATTTGATTAGATGATTTGAGATTGTAATTGAAAAATTACCCAATCAAATGATGATTTTCTACCTATATATTGAGAAATCGCTATTTGATTTAGCGATTTCCTAACTAAATTTTACAATTTATGGTTGAAAAATTGGCATTTCAAAAGCCGATTTTTTAATAAATTTTAAAAATTAACCTATTTCGATAAATAATCTCAATACCACCCAAAATCGTAAATAAAAAAATTTAATATTATTTTAATAAAAAGCTCATTTTTCCTTACAAAATTGGAATCTAGCTTTTTTTTTTTTTTAAATCATCTTTATTTATGATTCAAACGAAAATAAGAAACCTTAGAAACCCCACTTTTTTCTCCGCTTTTCTTCTTTTTAATCTAATTGTTTTTTTTTTTTTTTTTTTTAACTTTAGAGACCCATTCCAATATTTATGTTAAATCTACTTCCATTTTCGATCTTTGTAAAATCCTTAACTTTCTCATATCAACAACAAAAATCCCACTTCACAACTTCTTCTATAAACTTGAAAATGGAATTGGGAAACAGTCAGGAGATGATAGTGATTATGGGCAAAGCAAAGGCTGAGTATATGATAGAGGAAGCTTCAGACAGGGAAGATGAAAACAATGGTGGATGGTCAGGGTCGAAAAGGGATTAACATTAGTCCAACTAATTCAAAATAGTAAGCTGCAGAATACACAAGTTTGGGGATTAATATTTTTCTTTTACTTTTTCAATTTTGGGGTTTTGTGGCCAAGGAAGTTTAGGTTTGTTTAGCAATTGTGATGATTGCGAATTAATTAGAAAAACTTCAAAATTTTAAGTTGCAGAATATAAATTTTGGGGATTTATTTTTTTCTCTTATTTTCTCAATTTTGGGTTTCTTTTCTCTTTTTTTTTTTTGGGGGGGGGGTGGGGGGCAGAGAAATCTATGAGAATGCAAAAGGAAGAATGTGATTGTGGTGATTTTATTGTGACGAATTGACATAGGGGAGCACTTAGGATGAAATAATTGATGAATTGGTTCTATTTGCATTTGAAAGGGTTATGAAAAATAAATTATTGATTTGTTTATTCAATCTTTCTGTTTTTCTAATTTTGAATTTTCGCTCTGAGTAAAATTTTTGGGATAGAATTTTAATTATTAAATATAGATTAACTAATTAAAGATTAAGTTAATTTTTTATGTCAAACAACTTTTTAACTTAGCGACAAAAATAAATAGAATTTGAATATATAATTTAAATTCGATTTTAAGCATTCATTGTTGTGAAAAAAAAAGTTATTTTTTTATATTTTAAAATTATATATATGTGACCATTTATTACGTCAGCTGGCCATTTCTCCTGCCAAAAGTGTAAAAGAAATACAATGTCAGCATTCTTTTTAAACACTACTTTTTTTGAGCGCATGTTTATAAAAAAACATTTATAAGTCCTTATTTTATGTAATTGGAAAAGGTCCGACTTTTAATAAAATAAAATAAAAGGTTTATCTTCCAACTGTTCAAGAACTAATAAAATCCAAAATGCTTTTCATCTGGAATGTTATTTCCCTAGATGAGGACACTGTGGAAGCTCTACAACGCCTTGATCAAGATCAAAATTATCATCAAATTGATGTCTCAAGATTGGATGGAAAATCTGCAGCAACCAGTGGAAAGGAAACTTCTATTGTGTCTAATGTCGACCAACAAAAAGCTGAAAAGAAAAGAAAAATAGACAAAGCTTATAGAGAAAGATGCAAGGTATATTATTCACCGCCTTCTTTTTTTCGGTCGAAAATTTTTCAAATTATAAAATATAAATTGAATATCAACCATTAGATTATAAAAAGAAAAGTAGTTGATTACTCCCTACTACCACTTTCGTCTTTAACCTTGCCTTCTAATATTAAATTTGTACAGATGAAAAATGATCAAATGAGAAAAGACTTGGTTAGTCTTGGTCATGAAAACGAGGATTTAAAGATAGAGAACCGATCTTTGAAGGAGAAGAATGCTCCTATGTATCAAAGGTTACAATCTCAAAGGGAAGAGTTAAACCAGTATAAAATTCGTCTTGGCAAATTGAAATTTGAGAATGAGAAGCAAACTGTTCTTTTACATATACTTTCAGACCATGTTGTGAGTTTCTCTCTCTCTCCTTCTCTCTCACACACACATACACACACAAATGCAAAATGCGTGTGTGCATTGTACTTTCGATAGTTAAATTAGGAAAGAAGGTTAAGGTAGTGTGACAATGGAAAAGGTTGAAGGAGAGAATGTTAAGAAGAGGAAAGTAGTGTTAGGGTTTAATTTTAATGCAAAATCTTCTCTACAACACATATATATATATATATATTATATTTAATGGTGCAAAAATGAGGAAATCACAGCATGCATGGTTTTAGTTTGGCCGGATTGTACCCCTTGAAAGCCATTAGCAAATGAGGCTTTTAAATTCGATGCGTTGAGAATTGAATTGGCTCGACTTGAGACCCACAACACATTGTCCTGGCTATTCCACGGGCCTATTGATTTCACTATGGAACATTGTCTAAAACAGATTAGTATTTGGATTACTTTATATGCCCAAAATAAAGTTTTTAAATTTTACAAATGATATTAAAAACTTTTTTTGTATCTTTTATTATTTTTATTTTTTAATAGTATATCTTAAAGAAATGTTAATTGTATACAAAGTACATAAGAGTTTAATCGTATCAATCACTTTAAGGTTTTTAAATTTAATATAATATTAAATTATGCGTTGTTCTTGTTGCTGTCCATCTCATGATAGATGGTAAAAATATAAATCAGACCTCAATTAAGGTTAGGATATTCTCAATCCATAAAATAAATATAAACAATGGTGTCCAGACATGTAACATTGATGTTAGGTTTTGTATGTCTTAGAATTTAATAATTAGATTATGGCATATATTTAGTGGTGTAAATGGTCCTAAGGTCTTTATTTTCTTTTAATAAATTTCAGTTATTCTACAATGCCAAAAAAATATTGTTATAGCCGAAATCTATATTCATAAACCTTCCTTTTTGACTATTTTCTCTAGTTTTTTAGAACAATTTTCTCCTGTTTTTAGTTACATTATATATATGATTCATGATTATCTTCAAATTATGTATTTTATCGATATTTATTTGGATCCATTTCTAGGTCAATCATGATCTTTGCCTGGAAAATAAGAAGCTTAAAGATGAAAATGCCCTGTTGAGAGAAACTATCAAACTGAGTGGTGGGCCATTAATGCTTGTGGAAGAGAATGCAAATTTGCACCTTGAGAATTTGTTAATGAAAGTGAAGGTAGATGCTTTATGCGGAAAAATAGTTGATGAGAACAGAAAAAGTTGCGGGCATAAGTGACTGGGATAACGGTCATTCATAGATGTTGCCATAAGGACCAAGTAGTTTCTTTCGGAAAATGGTAAGGCTCAGTTTATTTGCTAATTAAGTTCAAAGAGGTTGATACTTCCATTATTTGCTTTTTATTTTTAAATTTATTTTTCTTCTATTTCATTATTTACGAAAACAAAAAGCAAATAGTAAATATATCAACCAAATATAACTTAAATTTTTCTTTGATATTTCTTCTCCAGTTTAATCTCTTATCTTAAACGCAATTTTCCTTACATTCTTCTTACAGGATGTCGAACATATGTACCTGTCCAAGCTTGTATTCAACTTATCATTAAGAACTACTGTACTAGATAATATGTTATCATCATCCCTACCAAGATGTAAGCACAATATTTTCAGTACATTAGCCGGCAAGTTAAGGAGGCAAGTTAAATTCAGTAAGTATGAAGGTATCATAACCCACCATAACCCACTTCTAGCTCTTTATGCTAAGTTCAAGATTTGATGTATTACTTCCATCCTAAAAAAATAAAGCCTACACATCGACGATACAACCTTCGGATCTGGACCATTTTGAGTCTAGCAACATAGGTAAGTGCAAAATCTAAATCTTGGTGCTAAGAAGCTTATATGAGCTAGGCTGACAATTTCCTAAGTAGAAAAGAGAGGATGAAACCAAAGGAAAAGAAAGAGAAGGAAATAAAAGAAAAATATTTGTTAATTTAGAACTAAGGAAATTAATTATTCAGTGGTTTTCATTAGTTTTTTTTTTTTTTTTGTAAGTAATGATTTCAGGATTTTTACGAGTTAAATATATGTATGTAGTCCATTTCATTTTTTTACATGTTTTTGTTGTTTAAATAAGACATGATGCAAGGAATTTGCTTATGCCCGTTAAGTGTTTGTTGGATTACTTTACTGATGAATTTTGAAGTGCCCTTTATTATTGTAAGGACCCGACCTCTTTGGCCCAGGTCCTTCACAAATCCTCGTCTCAGCAACCTGGGTCATAGAGGCTGTGTTGCTGAGTTGGGACTTCGTCGAAAACCTGGGCCATAGAAGTCTGGTCCTTACAATTGTCTCTTTAAAGTTGCTTTTAAGGTTTTATAAAGTAAATAATTTACTTCAAAAGGTAGAATTTGGGTTTTGCTTTTGCTGATATGATGTTGGAAAGAGATGCTTCTCCATTGACACCGTGATGGGTTAGTTTGGAATATTTGTTTTATCTTGTTTTTTATTTTTATTTTTATTTTAAGCTAATGGCATGGCAGCTTAATTGTTATAGGTTGGTATCTTAAGTTTTGGGCATGTTTAGTATGGTCATAACAATATACCTCTTGTTTGGTATGATTAGGAGTTGTGGCTAATGGCTATTGTTATGTTTGGAATTTGTGATTTGGAGGCTTATGGAAAAGATGGGTCTTTTCTGGTGATTCTGGTTCATGACTAAATTAGTCGATTTTCATTGGCTTGTTTTTGTTTCATTTATAAACTTATTTGGGAATTTGATTTTTGCTTGTATAAGTAAAATATAGGTTTTTTAGAGGTGATTGTTTCTATTATGTAGGATTTTTGGTTGCCTATAAGTGAGGTTTGTTTCTCTTGTTAGTTCTATTGTCTTTGAGTTTACCGACTTTGGTGGGGCTTTATATCAAAGGCGATAGTTAACCAAAATGAGATGAAACTAGATAAAAAATTGGTGGATGCAAGGTGAATGATGAAGATAAGGACTTTTGTCCTTGGATCCTTCAATTTTTTATGAGAACATTTTATGTGTTTAGATTTTGGTGTTTTCTCTTTTGAAGTCATTCAGGGAACTAAGGGAAGCAAATTGGGTTGGCTACTTCATGGCCATAATCTGGTGTTCTTTTTTTTTCTTTTTCTTTTACCATGCGATAGTTAATTGAGGTATTGGCTTTTTTTTTTTCTAAGCCAGTGTTAATTTTAGTAAAAAGTGAGTCATATAAGGCACGTAAACAATGCCTTACAAACTCTGAAAAGCAGATCGCTTCTAAACCAAAAAAAAAAGGAAGCACAAACGCAACACCTCGATTAACCCTCGTTAGGTAACCAATGAAAAATCAACTCAATTGCTTCCCTATGTATGAACTCCTAGACAAAATACCAAAACCTAAAATCACAAATATGTTTATCAAATATCGAAAAAATCCAAGGCCGACACTCAAGTCCTCGTGATTCATGTAAACTCCATCAGTTTTTATCCTGCACCATTAAACCATCAACTTTGGTGAAAAGCCCCACCAAAGTTGATAAGCCCAATGAGCATAGAACTGACGAGAAACAATCCTTGCTTATCGATAACCAAAAATCTTGCATAATATAAATGATCACCTTAAAACAGCAAAATTATCTTTATGTCAGTAAAGTCAGATTCCCAAATTAGTTAGATCTATTATTGGAACAAAAACACATCACTGAAAATGAACCACTTTAGTCGTGAACCAGAATCACCAATATGGCCCACTTTTCCATAAGCCTCCAAAATCACTTATTTGGACAACTCCAATCATATGAAACAAGATGGTTTTGATACATGCCTGACCGATCCTGAGATCTCTGTATGAATCCACTCCACTTCCATTTACTTGATCAGATAAGTATTATTGAGCCAACAGTCAAATACTTTAAAAGGCATTGATCCCCAATTAGAATTATCCAAGGCCAAAAAGAAGGGACAATGATTTGGCATCGTCTACCTCAATACCCATGCTCGTAAATCTTCAAAACACACAATCCATTCAGCAAATATGAAAACTTTATCAAATTTACTCCTTTTAATTCCCCATCCAAACCGGCTCCAATTTGATTTGTTGAAATGCTAAGAAATCTGCCACGTCATTGATGTTTTCCTCCATATCCATTTAATGTAAGTGAGGACACTTTTTCAAGGTGCCTAAAAAGGTGTCGCTATGTACTCTTGTTTTTCTTGTTTCAAATTGATTTTGTTTTTCAAAGTTTATAAGGCACCTTCGATGCATTTAACGTGAGTGTTTTCATTCTTGCACCCAATTTCTAATAAAAGTTAAATTGACATAGTTTAAAAAAAAAAAAAAAAAAACCTTAATGGACTTGAACATTGATTGTTTTTGAATGAGAATTTTTTGGATTGGATATATCATTCTTGGGCTTTTGGATTCCTTAGGTTTCTTGAGTTTTCTTAGATTTCTTAGACCTTTTGGGCATATTGGGCCTTTAGAATTTCTTAATATTCTTCTAAGAATGTGTGTGTGTGTGTGTATATATATATATATATATATATATGTATTAAGAATATAGGATAGACTTCTTATTTTCCACGGGATTTTAAAAATATTCAGAGGTGTCAAAAATGATTAAAAAGAGAGAGACAGGGCTAACTATTTATGGTTGAAGTAACAATTAAGATGAGCAACTGCATTTAAGTGCAGCGGATGACTTATATTTTTTTAAATAAGTTATGATTCTTATAGGAATGGTTAATTTTAGGTTCAAGTTTCTTTAAATTTGGGTAGTTAACATTTGAGTTCGTATGAGTTTGATAAATTATCAACTATTTTTTTAAACAAATTCTTAAGTTCGAGTTCATTTTGTCACAACTACCTCTAATTTGAGCTTTTAGTTACAGTCTATTTAAATTAAATTTTAGTAAAAATAATAATATTGAACTAATAAAAGTTGCATGTTGTTAGTTTAAATTAAAATTATTATATATTAGTATATAAGTTAAGCGACATCTAAAATTAAGCCTACGGGATTTGATGATTATGTTGACATTTAAAACCTCTCGTCATGGACTAGATGAAAGATTTTAGAAATTATATTTACCACTAGATAGCCTAATCATTTTAAAATGTTAAAGGCTTACTAACATATGTATAAAAACTATTTAATTTAATTTTTATGATTTTTATATAATTTATATTCATTTAATCTAATTGTATATTTACGCTTTATTTGTATAGATCATATTTGTTTAATTTTGAGTTTATTAAAAGCGTTTAACTATTGTTTAATATGAAAATAATTTCAATGGTAAATGCATATCGTAAAAGTTAATATTACTGATTAATGTGATAGAAAGAACAAATAATAAGATACTTCTGTTAATTTTTGCATGACATTTTTTTTTCTTTCTCATCCTAATTCTCTATTTATTAATTTCAGTGAACTCATAGTGAAGCAAAACAATGAGAAGAATGCTTGGGCCGCATCTTGTTGAAGCAAATGAACTTTTTCTTGGGCTTAACCCATTCTAAATTTGTATTTCATGTCATAGTTTGGAGTTTAGGCTGCAGCCTAACTTGTATTACTAATCTATGATCAGGAGTTTGTGTTTCTGTCTATTTGTAATCATCAACCTGTTTTACATGGGAATTTAATATCTAATCCAATGTGTTTATTTTGGTTATTTATTCACAAAATTTTAAATCAAGTATTTCAAGTTTAAAAAATAAACCATGCATCAAGCAATTATACTAAATTATGTAAAAAAAATAATTTATATATTAATTTATATTTAAGCCTTTAGATGCTATTTATATATATATATATATATATGTATTGCTTGGATATATGAATACATTACTCTTCAAAAAGACAAGAACAAATGAATTTATGAATTCTATATTGCTTTCAACTGAGAATTATTTTTCATTAATACAAAAAGTGATCTATATACATTGCTTTAGAATTGGTGGGTTTAGGGGGGGGGGTTGAAAATTTTAACAAATTTAGGATTTCTAGCTTGGGTTTTCTATGTAATTTTCATCCTCGAGATTTTTTATTTATTAAATTAAATTAATTGTTTACTTTGATGTTTCTGAATATGAATTATTAATGTGGTTAGCGAATAGATACATGCATAGACTGAAGTGGAGGGGCAGATATAGGGCCCAGATTCAATTGAAGAATTAGGAATTAAGAGAAATGAAAAGGCAATTTCAAGTTCAAATGTGAGTGATCTTGTCATATTTTTCTAATAACGAAGTAAGAAGCCGGCGTGTAAATATAATATACAATAATAGGATCAAATAGATAGATATATATATATATATAAATGAATTTTCATCTAATATTAATGTATAAATATTTATATTATCAATAAATCACATGATATATCTTAATAATAAGTAAATGTAAAATTTTAGAGGCTTCTAAAAATATATATAATTTTACTTATTGTCACTAGCCATTACGAAGCCATATTTAAAAGTTACCATTTAATTATTTTGGTTAAATGTAATTGATCACTTATTAAAATCAATTTTTTATAAAGATTTTAAAAATTAATTAAAATTACTTTTGAAAGATAAATTTTAATATCTATTTTTAATATTAGAAGAAAATAAAAAGGTCCATGAGTCAGTTATGTGTAGGAAATGATAGAGCACCCTTGATATGCCCATAAAGTTATGGGGAAATTCTAAAATCAGCTCGTTAGGGTAGGCTTCTTATCAGCCTAAAATAAAAAGAGCCATTAAATCTAAATCACTTCACTTAAGCCGTTGGTTAAAAAGGCCAAAGAAAACTTGTTTGACTTGCTAACCGATGAAAGAAAAATTCAAAAAAAAAGTAAAATGCAATAATAATTATTAAAAGCATAAAACATGAAAAATAATTTTAAAGAAAGAAATAATTATTATTAGAATTATTCAAAAAACTGTAATTATCGTTTACCCTTATTTTTTGTCTTATCTTTTGGCTGCTTTTGTCCCTGGCAGCAATTCAATAAGGGTCGGTTCGTACATTTAGTTATATTCATTTCGTACATTTAGTTATAGTAAGTCGTATATTTAGTTATAATCATCCGTACATTTAGTTATGATGAGTCGTGCATTTAATTATAGTATTTCGTATATTTAATTATAGTCATTCGTACATTCAGTTACTATTTTTTATATAGTAATTTGAAATTTAATATAAATTTTTTATTTTATTATTTTTATATAATAATTCAAAA
>JBBYHK010492056.1:0-13526 GCA_038382065.1 Adansonia grandidieri | reverse complement strand
GGACTTTTTAAAGTTCTTTAGGACAATGCTTGGAAGCCGAAGGTTTTGATATATTGCCCCCCATTGTCTTCATCTGTCACCTTTAAGGAGTTAAAGAAATATAGTATGTCATATCCTGAGGCTATGTTACTTGGATTGTGTGTGCTTGTCGGACATTGATATATTCAAATTCTTTTTAAATTTTTTCTATATATTTGAAGGATCTTAAAAAGGGTATATTGTTATGTTGATGTCCGGATATGTATCTAGCACGAGTATTAGATACAAATAGTTTAAAAAAAATAAAGAGGCGGAGCATCATAGATGTGAGCATCTATTACTGGGGAAAAATTAGGTTAGGTCATTACAATTGCTGATGACAATAAGTGAGGTTTCTTATTTTTTATTTTCTATTTTTTTTATGGTGGCAAAGAAGACACTTATAAATTATTGGTAACCTACATTTAGTATGGTTTGGTTAAAAGCTTGTTTGACTATAAAGCAAACCGAATTGGATTTGGTAGTTGGCTTGTTTTAAACTAATGGGACGGCATTTTATATTATTCTAACCCAGTTTCAAAATCAAACTTATTGAATAGCATGTACAACAGCAATGAATTTATTTACTTATCTAGATTTGGACCAAGCGTATGTATAATTCTTTTTTCTGCTTGAAAATGACCCATTCTGAGTTTCTAACCGTACAAATTATTTTCCAATTTTAATTAGAAAAACAAATTATAAATGTAAAAATTAAAATTTTAAATAGCTAACTACTTATTGTTTGATTAGGCTATGATATGGGGGATATAATAATTTGCTAAATCACCATAATTATAGTTCTTAGCTAGAAGTTTTAAAGTACTTAAGATCGTCCCATCTTTCCAACCATGGAATTGTTATATGAATAAAAAAGTGGAAAGAAAAAAAGAGAAAACCAACGTCCATTAGAAAAAGATCAAAATTTGATGAAAACCATAGGAAAAATGTGACGAGCACTGCAGTGTCCTCATCATTATAGGACATAATATGCTGAGATTAGATCCCACTAATTAAAAACTAACGCCTAACACCGACAGCATCTATCATCGGTATTCCCAAATATCAAATACCCCGTCCTAGATCGCCTGATTCCTATATTTAGCCGGTTCCTTCTTATCTCTTTAATGCTAAAAATAGAAAAGAAAAATCAACGGCCAGAAAATCCTCCAAACGAGTAACAGATTGACTTGTTCATATGAACAATCTCCATCGGCTATTTATGAACCTTCTCAAATATTTGGTGCTAAGATATATTCCATATTTGTTGATGTTTTTGAGATGGTGAGCTAACTATCTGTTGACTATACACCACGATACCTATGTCAGTGTCTGAAAGAGAAAATAAGATAAATCATTGTGAGAACAAGGAGATTCAAATGTTTAAGGTGTGTATTTTGGATCAGACTTTATTAGGACTATTTATGCATGTTTGGATAATTTGATAAGGCGTAACATGCTCTCTGATCATTGGAGGTTATTGGCTAATGGTATGGGCTACTTACTTTCATTAGTTGAAGCTTGACTAAACTTTCAGGGGACTAGGTGGACTCACATGTAGGTTATTTTTATTGGCTTGACCTGAGCATATTAGTTGGTACTGGGCTCTGAGTTTAACCGGCCAAACAATATTAATCAAGAATTATCTAAAATTGAACTCAAAATCAAAGATTACAAAGTACAAAATATTCAAAGTTTATAGCTCTTAAGAATGCAATTATTTCCATCTTGAATAATACGACACAGTATAGTTAAAAACAATTGACAGGCTTCAGAATGTCTTTGTGTCCCGGTCATCTATCGCACACAGTTGAGTTTGACAGGCGGCCATCCTCTCCTTCCACAGAGTATAAACAAACATAAAAGCAGCAAGCTAATTGATCTAGGAACCAAGAGATTTCTTCCAACATAGGGAGCCTGCATAATCTGTTTGGAGTCACTTGAAGACCTCCAAGAAAGCATCTTCCAAATTCATCCGGTTTTTCTTGACTCGGGATCGCTGGATATCCCGGTATCATTTATTACCATCTTCAACAATGGATTGTGCTTCCAAGTAATTAACATACTTGCTTGACAAATTCAAAACACAAACAGGTGTAATCATAGTAGCTACTCGAGAAAGATGATAGGACATCAATGAGTTTAAAGAAGCACTAGCACTTTGAAAGGGTTTGCTATCCCCATCCTGGATTCCTGACTCTTCCTCTACCGAAACAGGGGCAGCATAAGCCACAATGTCATTAGGCTTCGCTTTCTTGAATCGGCCCTAGTTGTATTTCTTTTGTCCATTATTAGCTAATACGCCAAGGATAAAAAAAAACAAATCGGAGATCGAATCAGTTATACCTTCGATTTACTGTTTAAACAGTTTAATCGATTGAATTGACCGATTTGATAAAATGTTTTTTTATATTAAACATTGAATTTAATATTAACTAAGTATTAAGTATAGTTAATAATTAAAAATATGCATTTAATTTAATAACGTGCTCTTCAATATATTTGAAAGTATAAAACTAATAAATCAAAAATTTAAATCACATTAATTACAAATAAAATTTTGAAATAAATATAAGAAATCGATTTTTTACCAATTCAATCTGATTTTTACCAATTTTTAACTAGTTGTTTTGTATGAGTTCAATTAATCCTCAGTTTTAATATACTTGCTATATAAGCCATCAATTTTTGGTTCAAATGATCCGATTGATGGGTCTAATCTAATTTTTTAATCAATGTAGTACATGAAAGTGCGTACCATGATTTTTCTATTAATAACTATATACATTGTGCAATAGATGTGAAGAAGTAGATCATTATCTTTATAATAAAGAGTCAAGCTAGTATTTGCAGTGAATCCACTTGTCAAAATAATCATGCATTAAGATATTGGAGCACAATTATGCAAAAAAACTCACTTTTTTTTCATTATCAATCCCATAAAGCACACAAATTTCTTATTAACGCAATTCCATTTTCATCCATAAAACAAGCGATGAATACGAAAGGTGCAGATGTAGCTAAAATTGGAATGTTGCAAAGACATTGGGGGCATCCGAATACCAAAAGAATCATGGAAAATGTATTGTTAATGCTTCACTTTGCATCTAAGTTGGCCAACACAACAGTTACATAGTCACATCTCCTACAGTACTCTTCCTTTTTTTTTTTTGGTTAATGCTTCATTTTGCATCTAAGTTAGCCTACACAACAGGTACATAATCACACCTCCTACAGTACTCTTCTTCTTCTTTTTTTTTTTTTTTCTTTTTTCTTACATAATGTCCCATGGCCTAATCACATTGCTCATCACACAAAAAAAGTGCAGACAACTCATTAGGAGGATTAGAGACCCAATCCATAGGACAGCTTTTAGTTTTTGTCTTTCTCGCGACCCAATCAGCCACCTTGTTAATCTATCTTGTTTCATGAATAAAGCTCATATCCTGAACTCTTGCTGACATTAAGTCTCCCACCATTTACCTGCTTCACCATTGAGCCTGTTGATGAACTCCAAATTATTGGACTCAACGATGACTTTTTTGCGACATCTTCTTTGAGTAATAAGAGAACAAGACTAACTACCAAGGCTTCAGCCATTAGTGCAGAGTTTGAATGCACAAGTGTTTTCGTTCCACTGATAGCTGCACTACAATAATCTCTGGCAACGATAGCAATATCGACTATTTGGGACTCATAATTAAAGGAAGCATCACAATTAACTTTCATCACATCCACAGGACGTCTGATCTTGGTGCATTGGTTCCTTCTTGATAATGATCTTGATTGATCTCTAGGATGATTATCCAGAAACTATTAATGCTCAAAAAAGGCAAAAGACCAGAGTTTAACAGGGTCACTTTGAGCACCTTCAAAAACCCACTCGTTCCTTGCCTTCCATAAATGCTGTATGAATGAAGCTAAAATACTCTCAACTATTAAAAGCACCGAAATCAGGCATCACTTGCAGGAACTCCCTCCACCATTTACAGAAACTGACAAAACCTTACCCTCGAGGAAAATAACTAGAGAAGGAAACATTCCATAATGCTTTTGCAAACGAACAAAAAAATGCTCCAAGGTTTCCATTTCTTTCTTCGCATCAACTGCAAATAGCTGACAAGGCTTGATGCCTGCGATGTAAATTCTCAAATCTTTGGTAAAGCAGAAAGGTTCCAGACTCCTTTCTAAAAGTTTCCATCAAACAAAGCCCCATTTCTAGATCCTGTTTCGCGTCTGGCAAATTGAAGGATACACAACGGATAATAGCTTGATCTTACCATGGATGCCCTTTCCTTCGGAAAATGCCAAATGAAGGAATTAACTTTATCAAGAGAGGCAATAGGAATCATGCGAATGACTTTGACATCCTCTTCACTAAAACGTCGTCTTAACAACCTTAAATTCCATTCCCTTCTACCCTTATAGATCAGGTGCTTTACGAATTGCTAGCCTTTGTGATAATGGAGGAGGGGAACACACACGAAAATATTGAAGCGATGGCACCCATTTATCATGCCAATAAGGATATCATTTCCACCTTACCCATTCCATCAAGCACCTATTCCAATAACCAACCTCAACATCCCTGAACAAGATTTTCCACCCCTCGGAGACATTTTTATCCGGTTGAGAATCTATCAGGGAAGATAGGGGGAAAGTAAATTCCTTTCATCATGTTCCTCGCCCAAAGAGCATATGGATTGTTCAAGAATCAAGAGTCTCCAAGTCCATCTGGCTAGTAAGGTGCCATTACAGTACTCTTACTTGAAATTAGTAAACTAAAGCAAATAAATAAACTCATTCTACGGGCTTTGAACCATGGATTAAACGGCAAGCTCCAAACAAATTTTACAAAAAACAAAATGACAAAAGGAAATATAGAACAAGCTCAGCAAATAAAACTGAAGGCAATGGCACTTCAAAACTACTGGTGCTACAGGGAAAAACCATTTTTCTTTTAAGAAAAAATTTGATATCTCTTAAGTCAAATGTTCAAACTGATACAGTATACACACACACACTATTTATGATTTTTGAGTCCTTAGGACTCAATGGGTAGTTGTTAAATTGGTAAGGCTATTTTCGTCCAGGGGTGTTTGGTCAGAAGGAGAATTCCAAAAAAGAGCAATAAGCTGATAATTATTAAAAAGAACTAATTTCAAAAAAATAATTTCATAGAAAGAATTATAACTATTAAAATTATTAAGATGGAGACTGTCCTTAGTTTTATTTGCTTTGGCTTGATGTTTTTTTCCTTAAAATACAAATATTGGGGTCGGTTCTATATTTAAGAAATTGATCTTTCATAAATATATATTAAATAGATAATATATAATGTATATAATATATATAATATATTAATTAAATATATTAAAAATATTATTTAAAATTAATAAAATATTTAAAATATTTTATATTAAATCTCAAATTCATAAAATAAAAAAATTTATTAAACTTTGAATTATAAACTAATCCAAAATTATATTAAATCTTGAATTACTCTTAAAAAATAATAAAAATAAAAATATTTTATATATTATATAATAGATAATATATATTATATATTATATATTATATATTATATACATACATATATACATACTATGATTTTTGAGTCTTTAAGAACTATTGTGGTATTTTTTTAATATACGAGAGATATATTTGTAGTCTAATAATTAAAATGAGTATTACATTTTTAGTATATATTTTCATACTAACACGTGTCATTTTTTATTTTTTTTTTGGTTTTCTATTCATGGCTGTGGATGGGTGAGAAAGAAGGAGAAAGAAAGAGTAAAAAGGAAAGAGAAAGAAAAAAGAGAAAAAAAATTTGTGTTTGTATTTATATGATTTTTTATTTTTAAAATATTATAAATTTTTATGTGTTAATAACTCTTGTTATTTTATTTATACTTTTATACATCCATTTATTCATATACTGTTTATATAATTTTTTGTATTATGTTTTAATTATTTGTATATATATCGTATTTGTATTATTTTTTTATATGTTTAAAGTATTATAAATTTATTTATAAAATTTTCATATTAGTTAGTCGTTTCTATATATTTGACGTGTTCATCTATTCTTGTTATATTTATATTATATTTTGTGTCATATTTGTATTATGTTTCAATTTAGAAATGACATCTATACTACATAGGTAAAAAAATCTAATGTTATATACTTTAAAGAGGTTAATTTCCATGGAAGCTTATGTATCTAATTTGATACTTGTATTTGACCTGCTTAATAAAAATTTTATTTTATTAATTATTTTTAATTTTTTGATTATATATTTAAAATGCTTGATCCATTGATCCTCTCGATAATTTATATGTCAATTTAGAATTAGTTTAATTATTTTAAGTTTTTTAAATTTAATTTTAATTTTTATTAAGGGATTGATCTTTACCGTAATTTACTGGTTGATTTAGAATTGATACTCGACCTGCTGGAAAAATAAAAATTATTTTATTAGTTATTTTTAGTTTTTTATATTTAAGTTTTTTTTATTTAATTTTTAAATGAGAGACTTAAAGAAATTGCTCTGTATATAACCTATGCGTCTATTTATGACATATTCATGACAAGCACATAAAAATGATTTTATTAATTGATATTTTTTATTTAGTTTTTAGATGTATTTAAAGGGTTAATCTATAGGTTGACTTACAGCTTGATTTAAGATTTGTACTAAACTTGTTTAGTAAAAAAATTTAAAATTTTCATTTTATTAATTATTTTTATTTTATTTTTAAATACTGTATTTAAAGGATTGGTTCGCACATTAACTCGCGGATCAATTTATAATCCATACCAAATCTGCTAAAAAATAAAAATTTATTTTATTTATTATTTTAATTTTAATTTTAGAAGTTTATTTAAAGAGATTAACCCATATGTTAACTTGAAAGTCAGTTTAGGATTGATACTCGAGCTAATTGGTGAAAAAGTTTAAAAACATTTATTTTAATTTTATTTTTAAATGATGCATTTAAAGCAATTGATCTACAGTTTGACTCATGGATCAATTTTAAATTCATCTCAAATTATTTATTATTTAATAAAATTAAACTTTTTTATTAAAATTAACTAAAATTTAAAAAATATCATTAATTATTTTATTTTTAAATAATGTATTTAGAGTAATAAATGTGCTCGATAACTCTAAATAAATTAAAATTTATATCCAATTTTAAATATATGTTTATTATTTAATAAAATTTAATTTATAATTAATTTTTTATTAATAATAATTAAATTTTATAAAATAAAAATAACCCCAATGGAGGCATAACACTAGTAATTTATTCAATCTGGTCTTGAGGGACTCAAATGGTAGTTTTTAAAAGTTTTGGACAATTTTGTCCTAGAAAGTCAAAATGTTTTGTTTACTTTTTTCTTGATTTCTTTTAACGCTGCTCTTGTTTACTTTTATTTTCGACTTTTGCTTTTTACCAAAGTACAGAGCTAATTTCCATCTCCCTAATAATATTTGACATAATTATATAAATATAATGCGTATAAAATTAAAAAAATGAGACGATATAAATATATTTTTAAAATTTATATAATCAATTATAAATATATCAAAATTGATATAAATATAAAAAACCTTAAACATAATTATGACACAATATAATATATGAATATGATATGAATCCACGAATTACTAGATTTGATAAATTGGCGAATGATGGAAAAAAAGTAGGCAGATTGGCTTTCTTCCCTTTCTCTACCATATTTCTTATTTTTTCATATTTCTTTTTCTCCTTTTTTTTTATTTCTTTCCCTTTTGTCTTTGTTCTTTTGTAAAAAAAAAAACATGAAATATGTAAAAAAAAAGTTTAAGCTTTGTTTTTTTTTTTCTTTTTTAAGTCATGAGAATCAAAGAAGAAAATAAATTCTCATGACTTTATTTTATTTTTATCAAGAAAGGCGATAACAACCTTAAATGGACCTTAATTTTTTTAACCATTAATTTTTTTTCTTTTTGCTTAAATTATGCTCTTAATTTAGCTAATTTAGTTTAAAAGTATTTTAATTTATGGGTTTTTTTCCTCTTAAAATGGGGTTTTAATAGGATTCTCATGAATGGAACTTGAATTGGTTGAATTTGAAAAAAGAAAACTGATTGGTTTTGTTTGATTTCTGGAGTAAGACCAATTAAAAGATGTATATCATTGGATTAGACAAGTTGTAGCTCTATTTTATGGTTTATTATGAGTTGCAATCCCTATCATTTGAGGCATTTGAATCTTCATATAAGTTCTCAGATTCTTGTTCCATGAATTTGATGAATTTATGTGTTTCAGATTCATATTGAATTGTTGAATCTGTACCAAGTTTAGTTAGTTTGCAAACTATTTAGATGTAATATTGTATCATGAGCCATAAAGAATACTCTTGTAAGACCAATTACGAGATGTATTTCATTAGATTAGACAAGTTGTAGCTTTATTTTATGGTTTATTATGAGTTGCAATCCCTGTCATTTGAGGCATTTGAATCTTCAAGTTCTCAGATTCCTATTGCATGCATTGGATGAATATATATGTTTTAGATTCATATTGAATTGTTGAATCTGTCCCAGGTTTAGTTAGTTCACGAACTATTTAGATGTTATATTGTATTGTGAGCCATAATGAATCCTTTTGTTAATGGTGCGTTTGGAATATACACTGATGTGTTTATTCTTGAATATATAATAATTAGAGTTCGATAGAATTATAGATTGACTAACAATTAATTCACTTTATACATTTTATGCTGTCATTGGTTCCAAGAAATTTCTGTCTGCTCCATTTTTCTTCTTTTTCTTTGTCAAATTTATTGTTTATTGTAGTCTTTGAGTTTTATTTTATCTATTTTAATTGTTAGATTTCATAAATGTTGTATCAAAGTTGATAAACGTTCGGTGGGGATTGAAGGCCTATTATACTTTTATATCTACTCTTGCTTAATGAAACTATCTATTAATTCTTTGAAAATTCAACATCATTAACGATGTTTTTGCTAGGCTTTCTTATGGTGGAGATTTCTCATTTACCTCAAAATTTTCAACTTGCTTGATATTTCAAGATTATTAAAAGAAAAGTTGAAAGAAAACAAAGCTACGAAGAAATGGTTTGAAAAAAATTGAAGATTAGCTTTTTTACGCTTAAAAATGTTACATTTTTTTTTGGATAAGCTAATTATTCTTATTTATCCAAAGAAGAGGTTTTGCTACACAAAACTAAATAAGCACAAGGCCAGAAGAAAACTAAACAAAAACATGAAATTGTTTAGGCCCCACTCTAGACGGAGTTGGCTATATACATGATCAAAAAAAGTTTATGAAAAAAAAATGTTGCACTTTATACTTTTTGTTGAAAGTCAATTTTACACTTTATTTTAGACTTATTTACAATTTGATCCAACATAAATTAGAGCTTTGCACATTAATACTCTTATACTTTATTATATGGATCTTTGAATTTCTAAATTTCCTTTTGTCAAACAATCTTTTAATACAATTTATCTTTTGGATGTAGTATTAATATTTTTTTAGTTGAGGTATGTAGACACCTGATTCTGTCCGACCCACTTTCGAACCAATTATGCTTGATCTAGGCCTCTAATAAAAATGCACCTCCCTGTTGTCCCAATCAAATTTTGACATCTAGAGACTCAATTAGAAGGTTCGATATGCTAAAGGACAAAATTAAACAAGTGAAAACATTTAGAAAGACAAAATAGGATGCAAAGTAATGGATGTATCAATAAATTTAGGTCAGGTATAGATACTACATGCATTTTGGCAAGTTTCTAGCTTATGGGAAAGCAAATGTATCAGTACTAAACATGCATAAGTATTGATACATTAGCATGGTGTATCAATACTTTATGCATAAATATCGATACATCATCGAGCTAAGATTGATTTTGGTTACTAGGAACCATTTGTATCGATAATGTATCGATACATTGGCCCTTATGTATTGAAACACCATCAAATATACCGATATTGAATGGGATTTTTTGGCACAAACAAGTTATTCAATCTGATTTTGCTAATATTTCACCTTCTTAACCATTCCAAATGATCGAGGGCCACTTCATAATCATGCAAGGGGTAACATTTTTGCTCAAAAAATAAAAATAATTATACGCCTATAAATCTTTCATTTAGCTAAAGCATTAAAGCTTAAATAGAGTTACCTAGGTAAAATAAATTCTCTAATCAGGTTTAGAAGCTAATGAACTTGTAATTTAATCATTTTCTAACTATTTTAAGTCTAGTTTGATTGAAATGTAATGATATATTATTTTGAGTTAGAATTAAAAGCTCTTTTATGCATAGATTCAAGATATTTCCATTTTGAGGAGGTGCTTCTCTTTAGGAGCATACATGTGAGCTTGTTCACCAAAACTAGCTGACTTCATGCTTCATTTGTAAGGTTTCAGCTCTTTAATCAGAACACCTAAAGGCTTAGATAGAGTTTTTTCAAGCAAGATTGCATGAGGTGTCGAGAAGTTGATGGTGGTGCATGGGGATGACATGTGATCAACCAAAAAAGGTATTAAACCCCCTTGGACATTCCTGAAGTTTGGTTTTCATATCACCATTAACAATAGTTTAAAAGAAAAGAAAAAAAATTGGGAAAAAGTCAAAAAAAAATAGAAAAAGAGAAAAAAGAGGAGGATTTCTTCTAGACTAGCACTAAGATTATTCTTTTCTTAATTTCGATTTTATTTTTCATTTTCTCATCCTTTCTATGTAAGCTTGAGGATCTTGAGCCATGCTTAGTTGATGATTTGTGCTAAAGTTATAATAAACAATTTTATGGCTTGAGCTATAATCTCCAAATGTTATATTTTTGTTTTTTGATAATTTCTGTTTAAAGTTTCATAAAGATAAATTTGCTATCAAAAAACTTGTTTTTTTTAAATGATTTGTAGTAAGTTTTTCTTAATGTTTAGGGATTTGATTAAATGGTTTCCTTTGTTATAATATTGGTTCATCCCTTCACATTATCCATGTTTCATATTATATATGTTACATGTATTTTATGTTTCTTCATACCCTATGTTCATGAGTATCACGTCCATGCCATTTCCATGAAAAAGTTGTAATGATGATGTGGTGATATATCCATGCATGTTGATGGATCCATGTATGTTCATGTTAGTGAGATGTTTTTGTGCATAAAGATCATGCATGATGCTATTATTACATGTTTGTTAGAGGAAAAAGATATTTTTAGGTAAATTTTATGAGTGGCCTAAATTTTTGGGGACGTTTTGCAATTTTGCACAATGTTGTTAGGATATTAGGGATCATTTTGTAATGCCCATGCATTTTAGGGTCATTAGGTTATTTTTCATAATAAGGTCCATTTTGCAATTTTCATGCTTTTTAAGGTATTTAAGTTATTTTTCATAATCTAAGAACCATTTAGCAATTTCATATATTTTAGAGTCTTGTAAGGTTAGTTTCATACCTACTGTCAAAACCAACTTAAATTGAGTCCTTTAGGGTTAGTTTTGTACTTTTTGTCAAAATCGACTAAAATGGAGTCTTTTAGGGTTAGTTTTGTACTTTATGTCAAACTGACCTAAGTCGAGCCTTTAGAGTCACGTGAGAATTTTCATGTTGATGCATGTCCTTTACAGTCAATTTAATGATATTATGGTAAAAAATGAGTATGTATTTTTATTTATAATAATATATATTTTATTAAAATCCAAGGCAATATCCCTAAGTTAAAATTGTTCACTGATAGCTCCTAGTATATGTAAGTTGTCTCATAGATTATTTTAAACAAAGGAATACCTTCTTTAAATAAGTAAATCAAAATTTTTTATTTTCTCAAGAAATAAAACTTTGTATTCCTCTATATTTTCTGGAAGGGTGCTGAAAATATTTTGACTCTTAAAATTGATTGAAATTCAATTTACTTGGAATGGGAATAAAAATATTTATTTTAAATAATCTAAAAGTATAGGAATTATAATTAGATACTAAAAAATTAATACCGCTCTAATTAAGATTTGGGATAACATGTAATTAATAGGTATCAATGTATAGGCATCGCGGAGGAGACTCATGTCACCGTATATGTAACCAACTTTTGAACTCTTTCAATATGATCTTTAGTTTTGAAGTTGGACTTCAGAGACTACTTTTGAGGATTTCATAACTTTCAAAAGACAAACTTTGGTATGTGATCAATCTCACCTAGCTAAAACATATTGGTAGTGACTCCAAGTTAATTGGCTATTAGAAAGCTGCAATTGAAGGTCAAGTCGGATGAGTGATTCATTTCGACAATTAAGTTCTATTCTAATACTAAGGGAAAAGAGAAACAAAATTATTTGTATAAGTCTAACATATTGGATTTGCATTCATCACGTTACAACAAAAAAATTCTTTTAAACGCTATTATTTTCATTATTTTCTTATCTAAAATGTCTATTTCTTGTTTTTTTTATATTTTTATAAAATGTTTATGTATGATATTTCCTTGAATTTTTGTAAATTAGTAACTCTATTTCTTTAGATTTATTTGCATATTCATTATGTATCCTTTCCTTTGTGATTTTTGTCATGTACTTTTTGTGATTTTGGTGTTTGACTAAAAATTTGGAATTATTATTAACTAAATATTTGACCTACTCTTTAAGATGAACATGTCTATTTTTTTTTTGCTTGCATATTTAACGTACAACATCTTTGGTCTACTTTTTAATTGACAAAACATTTTCTTTTGTGGTTTTCACTGTGCTGTAGTAGCCTTTGATTTCACCATGACCATTGCTATGTTTATATGATAATATAAGAAAACTTTATTAAAAATTAAAATTAAATAAATGACTAATTATACCTAAATTCTGATTATGATTATGAGGAAACTATGTTACTCTTCCAAATTCTTATAGAAATGTGTTAAAATTGATGACATTATAACTTTTATCAAATTATCCCGTAAATTATAGTCTAACTTTGCTATAGACGTCAAGTTCTTTAATTGGTTACTATCAAATTAAAGTTTTTCTGATGGTGCAGAAAAATAAAATGACAAATAAGGTAATTTAAGCATTTTTTGTGAATCATGCCCCAAATCACAAGAAATATAATCAAAAGATAGGCCCATTTCTTAAAAGATAATGGACACATTTTTCCTATATGTAATTTATGCAAAATAGTGTAACACGTAAGATTTGGCTACTAGTTGTCAATTCTATTAACCTTGACATGCTTTTAGTAAGGTCCAATCCTACGTGAGGAAACTATGAAAGATCTTGATATATATAAATATATATATATATAGATAGGCATTTAAATTTATATTTATATTTACGACATATCTTTTATAAATAAAATTGTGAGATCTAACAAATTAAAGTAGATAATATTTCGTAAATTAGGTATGAATCCTCACATTTACTAAAAACAATTTAATCTCGTATCATTGCGCTGGTGTTTAGCTAGTTGATAACTTAAATGCATGTATAAAGT
>JBBYHK010492034.1:0-15853 GCA_038382065.1 Adansonia grandidieri | reverse complement strand
TTATTACGAGTATCCAAGTTTGACTCATTTCACGGATGAACAATAATTATAAGTAAAATGGCAGAAAGAAAAGGTTTTCTTGCAAACCCAAGGCATCAATATCATGTATCCCAAAGTGGAGAACATGATTATAGCTCTGATAATGAAAAGAATAGAGCTTATAAAGAGTACCCAAGTTTGTCTCATTTCATGGATGGACATTAATTATAGGGAAAATGGCAGAAAGAAAAGCTTTTCTTGCAAATCCAAAGCATCAATGTCGTGTATCTCAATGAGGAGAACATGATTGTAGTGCCCATAATGAAACGAATGGAGATTATTAGGTGCATCCAAGTTTGGTACAGTTCATAGATGAACATTAATTATAGGTAAAATGGTGCAAAGAAAAGCTTTTCTTGCAGATCCAAAGCTTCAATATCATGTATCCCAATGTGGAGAACATGATAGTGGTGGCCATAACGAAAAGAATGGAGATTATAATGAGTATCCAAGTTTATCTCATTTCTCGGATGAAAATTAATTATAAGGAAAATGGTGGAAAGAAAAGCTTTTCTTCTAAATCCAAAGCATCAACATCGTGTATCCCAATGTGGAGAACATGATTGTAGTGCCCATAATGAAATGAATGGAGATTATGATGGGTATCCAGGTTTGTCTCATTTCACAGATGGACATTAATTACAAGGAAAATGGTGGAAAGAAAAGCTTTTCTTGCAAATCCAAAGCATTAATATCATGCATCCCAATAGGGAGAACATGATTTAGTGCCCATAACAAAAAGAATGGAGATTATAATGAGTATCCATATTTGTCTCTTTTCACAGTTGAACATTATTTGTAAGGAAAATGGTGGAAAGAGAAGCTTTTCTTGCAAATCCAAAGCATTAATATCATGTATCCCAATGTGGAGAACTTGATTTAGTGCCCATAATGAAAAGAACGGAGATTATAATGAGTGTCCAAGTTTGTCTCATTTCACAGATAAAAATTAATTATAAGGAAAATGGTGGAAAAAAAGGTTTTGTTGCAAATCTAAAGCATCAATATCATGCATCCCAATGAGAAGAACATAATTGTAGTGCTCATAATAAGAAGAATGTAGTTTGTTTTGAGTATCAACGTTTGACTCATTTCACGGATGAACATTAATTATAGGGACAATAGTGTGAAGAGAGGCTTTTCTTACAAATCCAAAGCATCAATATCGTGTGTCCCAACATGGAGAACATGATTGTATTGCCCATAATGAAAAGAATGGAGATTATCATGAGTGTCCAAGTTTGACTCATTCCATAGATGAATATTAATTATAGGGAAAATGGCGGAAAGAAAGGGTTTTCCTGCAAGTCCAAAGCATTCTTGTATCCCAATGTGGAGAACCTAAGAGTATCCAAGTTTGACTAATTTCACGGATAAACCTTAATTTTAAGGAAAATGGTGAAAATAAAAGCTTTTCTTACAAATCCAAAGTGTCAATATCGTGCATCTCAATAGGGAAAACATGAATTTAGTGCCCATAACAAAAAGAATATAGATTATTACGAGTATCCAAGTTTGACTAATTTCACAGATGAATATTAATTATAAGGGAAATGGTGGAAAGAAAAGCTTTTCTTGCAAATCCAAAGCATCAATATCGTGTAACCCAATACGGAGAACATGATTGCAGTGCCCATAACAAAAAGAATGTAGATTATTACGAGTATCCAAGTTTGACTCATTTCACGGATGAAAATTAATTATGAGGAAAATGGTGGAAAGAAAAGCTTTTCTTGCAAATCCAAAGCATCAATATCGTGTATTGCAATGTGGAGAACAAGATTGTAGAGCCCATAGTGAAAAGAATAGAGATTAGTATGAGTACCCAAGTTTGACTCATTTCACGGATGAAGATTAATTATAAGGAAAATGGTGGAAAGAAAGGCTTGTCTTGCAAATCCAAAGCATCAATATCATGTATCCAAATGTTGAGAATTTGATTGTAGCGCCTATATAAAAAAGAATGGAGATTATAATGAGTATCCAAGTTTGTCTTATTTCATTGATGAACATTAATTACAAGGTAAATGGTGGAAAAAAATGCTTTTCTTGCAAATCCAAAGCTTCAACATTGTGTATCCCAATGTGGAGAGCATGATCATAGTGCCCATAACAAAAAGAATGTAGATTATTACGAGTATCCAAATTTGACTCATTTCACGGATGAACATTAATTATGAGGAAAATGGTGGAAAGAAAAGCTTTTCTTGCAAATCCAAAGCATCAATATCGTGTATTGCAATGTGGAGAACAAGATTGTAGAGCCCATAGTGAAAAGAATAGAGATTAGTATGAGTACCCAAGTTTGACTCATTTCACGGATGAAGATTAATTATAAGGAAAATGGTGGAAAGAAAGGCTTGTCTTGCAAATCCAAAGCATCAATATCATGTATCCAAATGTTGAGAATTTGATTGTAGCGCCTATATAAAAAAGAATGGAGATTATAATGAGTATCCAAGTTTGTCTTATTTCATTGATGAACATTAATTACAAGGTAAATGGTGGAAAAAAATGCTTTTCTTGCAAATCCAAAGCTTCAACATTGTGTATCCCAATGTGGAGAGCATGATCATAGTGCCCATAACAAAAAAATGTAGATTGCTATGAGTATCAAGGTTTAACTCATTTCACAGATGAACATTTATTATAAGTAAAATGGTAGAAAGAAAAGCTTTTCTTGCAAATCCAAAGCATCAATATTGTGTATCCCAATTTGGAGAGCATTACTATAGTGCCCAAAACAAAAAGAATGCAGATTATTATGAGTATCCAAGTTTGATTCATTTCACGGATGAACATTAATTATATGGAAAATGGTGGAGAGAAAAGCTTTCTTCCAAATTCAAAGCATCAATATCGTGTATCCCAAAAGGGAGAACACTATTATGGTGCCCACAACAAAAAGAATGGTGATTATTACAAGCATCCAAGTTTGACTCATTTCACGGATGAACAATAATTTTAGCAAAATGGTGGAAAGAGAAGCTTTCCTTGCAAATCTAATGCAGCAATATCATGTATCCCAATATAGAGAACATGATTGTAGTGCCCATAACAAAAAGAATGTAGATTCTTACGAGTATCCAAGTTTGACTCATTTCACGGATAAACATTAACTATAAGAAAAATGGTAGAAAGAAAAGCTTTTCTCAAAAATCTAAAGCATCAGTATTATGCAACCCAATGGGGAGAACATGACTGTACTACCTATAGCAAAAAGAATGGAGATTATTATGAGTATCCAAGTTTGACACATTTCATGGATGAACATTAATCATGAGTAAAATGGTGGAAAGAAAAATTCTTCTTGCAAATCTAAAACATCAATATCGTGTATCCCAATTTGGAGAGCATGATTGTAGTGCCCATAACGAAAAGAATGGAGATTATAGTAAGTATCCAGGTTGTCTCATTTCATAGATGAACGTTAATTATAAGGAAAATGGTGGAAAGAAAAGCTTTTCTTGCAAATCCAAAGCAATAATATCGTGTATCCTAATATGGAGAGCATAATTGTAGTGCACACAACAAAAAGAATGTAGATTCTTTGGAGTATCCCAGTTTGACTCATTTCATAGATGAGTATTAATTATAAGGAAAATGGTAGACAGAAAAGCTTTTCTTGCAAATCCAAAGCATCAATATTATGTATCCCAATGTGGAGAGCATGATTGTAGTGCCCACAACAAGAAAAAATGTAGATTATTATGAGTATCCAAGTTTGACTTATTTCATGGATGAACATTAATAAGTAAAATGGCAGAAAAGAAAAAGCTTTTCTTGCAAATATAAGGCATCAATATCATGCATCCCAAAAGGGAGAACTTGAATGTAGTGCCCATAACAAAAAAGAATGTAGATTATTAAGAGTATCCAAGTTTGACTTATTTCACAGACGAACATTAATTGTAAGGAAAATGGGGAAAAGAAAAGCTTTTCTTGCAAATCCAAAGCATTAATATAGTGTATCGCAATGTGGAGAACATGATTGTAGTGCCCATAATGAAAAGAATGGAAATTAGTACGAGCACCTAAGTTTGACTCATTTCACGGATGAGCATTAATTATAAGGAAAATGGTGGAAAGAAAACCTTTTCTTGCAAATCCAAAGCATCAATAACATGTATCCTAATGTAGAAAACATGATTGTAGTGCCCATAACAAAAAGAATGGAGATTATAATGAGTCTCCAAGTTTGTCTCATTTCATGGATGAACATTAATTATAAGGGAAAAAAGGGAAAGAAAAGCTTCTCTTACAAATCCAAAGCATTAATATCATGTATCCCAATGCGGAGAACATGATTGTGGTGCCCGTAACAAAAAGAATATAGATTATTACGAGTGTCCAAGTTTGACTCAATTCACGGATGAACATTAATTATAAGGAAAATGGTGGAAAGAAAAGCTTTTCTTGCAAATCTAAAGCATCGATATTGTGTATCCCAGTGTGAAGAACATGATTGTAGTGCCCATAACAAAAAGAATGTAGATTGCTATGAGTATCCATGTTTGACTCATTCCACAGATGAACATTAAATATAAGTAAAATGGTGGAAAGAAAAGCTTTTCTTGCAAATCCAAAGCGATAGTGTCAGGTATCCCAATGTGGAGAAAATGATTGTAGTGCCCATAATGAAAAGAATGGAGATTATAATGAGTATCCAAGTTTGTCTCATTTCATAGATGAAAATTAATTATAAGGAAAATAGTGGAAAGAAAAGCTTTTCTTGCAAATCCAATGCCTCTATATTGTGTATCCCAGTATAGAGAGCATGATTGCAGTGCCCATAACAAAAAGAATATAGATTATTACGAGTATCAACGTTTGACTTATTTCACAGATGAACATTAGTTATAAGTAAAATGGCGAAAAAAAAAACTTTTCCTGCAAATCCAAAGCATCATATCGTGTAACCCAATGTGGAGAACATGATTGTAGTGCCCATAACAAAGAGAATGTAGACTATTACAAGTATTTAAGTTTGACTCATTTCATGGATGAACATTAATTATAAGGAAAATGGTGGAAAGAAAAGCATTTCTTGCAAATTCAATTGGTCGAAACAAAAGCTTTTCTTGCAAATGCAAAGCAGCAATATCGTGTATCCTAGCATGGAGAACATGATTGTAGTGCCCATATCAAAAAGAGTGTAGCTTCTTACGAGTATCCAAGTTTGAGTCATTTCATGGATGAACATTAATTATAAGTAAAATGGTGGAAAGAAAAGCTTTTCTTGCAAATCTAAACCATCAATATCGTGTATCCCAATGTGTTGAACAGGATTGTAGTGCCCATAAGGAAAGAATGGGTATTATTAGGCGTATCCAAGTTTGACTCATTTCACAAATGAGTATTAATTATCAGGAAAACGGTGGAAATAAAAGCTTTTCCTGCAAATCCAAAGTATCAATATCGTGTATCCCAATGTGGAGAGCATGATTGTAGTGCCCATAACAAAAAGAATATATATTATTATGAGTATACAAGTTTGACTTATTTCATGGATGAACATTTATTATAAGTAAAATAGCGGAAAAGAAAAGTTTTTCTTGCAAATATAAAGCATCAATATCATCCATCCCAAAGGGGAGAACATGATTGTAGTGCCCATAACAAAAAGAATGTAGATTATTAGGAGTATCCAAGGTTAACTCATCTCACAGATGAACATTAATTGTAAGGAAAATGGTGGAAAGAAAAGCTTTTCTTGCAAATCCAAAGCATCAATATAGTGTATCGCAGTGTGAGGAACATGATTGTAGTGCCCATAACAAAAAGAATGGAGACTAGTATGAGTGCCCAAGTTTGACTCTTTTCATGGATGAACAATAATTATAAGGATAATGGTGGAAAGAAAAGCTTTTCTTGTAAATCCTAAGCATCAATATCGTGAATCCCAATGGGGAGAACATGACTGTGGTACCCACAGTGAAAAGAGTGGAGATTGTTATGAGTATCCATGTTTGATTGATTCCATGGATGAACATTAATTATATGTAAAATGGTGGAAAGAAAAGCTTTTCTTGTAAATCTAAAGCACCAATATCATGTGTCCCAATGTGGAGAACATGATTGTAGTGCCCATAATGAAAAGAATGGAGATTATTAGGAGTATCCAAGTTTGACTCATTTCACAGATGAGCATTAATTATAAGGAAAATGGTGGAAATAAAAGCTTTTCTTGCAAATCCAAAGCATCAAAATTGTGTATCCCAATGTGGAGAACATGATTGTAGTGCCCATAACAGAAAGAATGAAGATTATAACGGGTATCCAAGTTTGTCCCATTTCATGGATGAAATTTAATTATAGGGAAAATGTTGGAAAGAAAAGCTTTTCTTGCAAATCCAATGCAACAATATCATGCATCCCAATGGGGATAACATGACTGTAGTGCCCATAGTGAAAAAAATAGTGATTATTATGAGTATCCGAGTTTGACACATTTCCCGGATCAACATTAATTATAAGTAAAATGGTGGAATGAAAAGCTTTTCTCGCAAATCTAAAGCATCAATATCATATACCCAATGTGGGGAACATGATTGTAGTGCCCATAATGAAAAGAATGGAGATTACTAGGACTATCCAAGTTTGACTCATTTCATGGATGAGCATTAGTTATAAGGAAAATGGAGGAAAGAACAGCTTTTCTTTCAAATCCAAAGTATCAATATCGTGTATTCCAATGCGGAGAGCGTGATTATGGTGCCCACAACAAAAAAATGTAGATTATTATGGGTATCCAAGTTTGACTCATTTCATGAATGAACATTAATTATAAGTAACATGGCAAAAAGAAAAGCTTTTCTTGCAAATCCAAAGCATCAATATCGTGCATCCCAATTGGGAGAACATGATTATAGTGGCCATAACCAAAAGAATGTAGCATAATTAGGAGTGTCCAGGTTTAGCTCATTTTACAGGTGAGCATTAGTTGTGAGGAAAATGATGGAAAGAAAAGCTTTTCTTGCAAATCAAAAGCATTAATATCATGTATCACAATGTGGAGAACATGATTGTAGTGCCCATAATGAAAAGAATGGAGATTAGTATGATTACCCAAGTTTGACATATTTCATGGATGAACATTAATTATAAGTAAAATGGTGGAAAGAAAAGCTTTTCTTGCAAATCTAAAGCATTAATATCGTGTATCCCATTACGGAGAACATGATTGTGTGCCCATAATGAAAAGAATGGAGATTATTAGGAGTATCCAAGTTTGACTCATTTGACGGATGAGCATTAATTATAAAGAAAATGGTGGAAAGAAAAGCTTTTCTTGCAAATCCAAAGCATCAATATCGTGTAACCCAATATGGAGATCATGATTGTAGTGCCCATAACAAAAAGAATGTAGATTATTACGAGTATCCAAGTTTGACACATTTCATGGGTGAACATTAATTATAAGGAAAAGGGTGGAAAGAAAAGATTTTCTTGCAAATCCAAAGCATCAATATCATGTATCGCAATGTGGAGAGCATGATTGTAGTGCCGATAGAAAAAAGAATAGAGATTAGTATGAGTACCCAAGTTTGACTTATTTCATGGATGAACACTATTTATAAGGTAAATTATGGGAATAAATACTTTTCATGCAAATCCAAAGCATCAATATCATGTATCCCAATGTGGAGGGCAAGATTTTAGTACCTATAACAAAAAGAATGGAGATTAGTACGAGTACCCAAGTTCGACTCATTTCACAGATAAACATTAATTATATGTAAAATGGTGGAAAGAAAAGCTTTTCTTCCAAATCCAAAGCAGCAATATCATCTAACCCAAGGTGGAGAAAATGATTGTAGTGCCCACAACAAAAAGAATGGAGATTATTAAGAGCAACCAAGTTTGAATCGTTTCACGGATGAACATTAATTATAAGGAAAATGGTGGAAAGAAAAGCTATTCTTGCAAACCCAAAGCATCAATATAGTATATCCTAATATAGAAAACATGGTTGTAGTGCCCATAATGAAAAGAATGGAGATTGTTGCGAGTATCCTAGTTTGACTCATTTCACATATGAACATTAATTATAAGGAAAATAGTGGAAAGAAAAGCTTTTCTTGCAAACCCAAAGCATCAATATAGTATATCTCAATGTGGAGTACATGATTGTAGTGCCCATAATGAAAAGAATGGTGATTATCACGAGTACCCAAGTTTGTCTCATTTCACAGATGAAAATTAATTATAAGGAAAATGGAGGAAAAAAAAAGCTTTTGCTGCAAATCTAAAGCATCGATGCTGTGTATCCCAATACAGAGAACATGATTGTAATGCCCATAACGAAAAGAATGGAAATTATAATGAGTATCCAAGTTTGTCTTATTTCACAGATAAGCATTAATTATAAGGAAAATGGTGGAAAAAAGGCTTTTCTTGCAAATCCAAAGCATCAATATAGTGTATCCTAATATGGAGAACATGATTGTAGTGCCCATAATGAAAAGAATGGAGATTATAATGAGTGTCCAAGTTTGTTTCATTTCATAGACGGACATTAGTTATTAGGAAAATGGTGTAAAGAAAAGCTTTTCTTGCAAATCCAAGGCATCAATATCATGCATCCTAATGGGAAGAACATGATTGTAGCACCCATGACAAAAAGAATGGAGATTATTATGAGTATCCGAGTTTTACTCATTGGACGGATGAACATTAATTGTAAGGAAAATGGTTGAAATAAAAGCTTTTCTCTCAAATCCAAAGCAACAATATCGGGTATCCCATTGTTGAGAACATGATTGTAGTGTGAATAACAAAAAGAATGGAGATTACTGTGAGTATCCAAGTTTGTCTGATTTCATGGATGAACATTAGTTATAAGGAAAATGGTGGAAAAAAAAGCTTTTGTTGAAAATCGAATGCATCAATATCGTGCATCCCAATGGGGAGAACATGATTGTAGTGCGAATAACAAAAGGAATGTAAATTGCTCCGAGTATCCTAGTTTGACTCTTTTCACAGATGAACATTAATTATAAGGAAAATGGTAGAAAGAAAAGCTTTTCTTACAAATCCAAAGCATCAATGTCATGCATCCCAATGTGGAAAACATGATTGTAGTGCCCATAATTGAAAGAATAGAGGCTATCATGAGTATCCAAGTTTGGCTTATTTCATAGATGAACATTAATTATAAGGAAAATGGTGGAAAGAAAAGCTTTTCTTGCAAATCCAAAGCATCAATATCGTGTATCCCAATATGGAGAACATGATTGTAGTGCACATAATGAAAAGAATGGAGACTATCACGAGTATCCAAGTTTGGCTTATTTCATAGATGAACATTAATTATAAGGAAAGCGGTGGAAATAAAGGCTTTTCTTGCAATTCCAAAGCATCAATATCATGTATCCTAATGTGGAGAACATGATTGTGGTGCCCATAATGAAAAAAATAGAGATTATAATGAGTATCCAAGTTTGTCTTATTTCACGGATGAACATTAATTATTTGGAAAATGGTGGAAAGAAAGGCTTTTCCTGCAAATCCAAAGTATCAATATCATGTATCCCAACGTGGAGAACATTATTGTAGCACCCATAATGAAAAGAATAGAGATTATAATGAGTATCCAAGTTTGCCTGATTTCATGGATGAACATTAATTATTGGGAAAATGGTGGAAAGAAAAGCTTTTCTTGCAAATCTAAAGCATCAATATCATGTATCCAACCATGGAGAACTTTATTGTAGTGCCTAGAATGAAAGCATCCAAGTTTGACTCATTTCACATATAAACATTAATTATAAGGTAAATGGTAGAAAGAAAGGCTTTTCTTACGAATCCAAAGCATCAATATCGTGTACTTAATATGGAGAACATGATTGTAGTGCCCATAACAAAAAGAATGGAGATTATTATTAGCATCCAAGTTTGTCTCTTTTCATGGATGAACATTAATTATAAGGAAAATGAGGGAGATAAAAGCTTTTCTTACAAATCCAAAGCATCAACATCGTGAATCCCAGAGTGGAGAACATGATTGTAGTGCCCATAATGAAAGGAATGGAGATTATAATGAGTATCCAAGTTTGTCTTATTTCATAGATGAACATTAACTATAAGGAAAATGGTGGAAAGAAAAGCTTTTCTTGCAAATCCAAAGCATCAATAACGTGCATCCCAATGGGGAGAAATGACTGTAGCACCCATAACAAAAAGAATGTAGATTATTTAGAGTATCCAAATTTGACTCTTTTCATAGATGAACATTAATTGTATGGAAAATGGTGAAAGAAAAGCTTTTCTTGCAAATCCAAAACATCAATATCGTGTATCCTAAAGTGGAAAACATGATTGTAGTGCCTATAATGAAAAAATGGAGATTATAATGAGTATCCAAGTTTATCTCATTTCACGGATGAATATTGATTATTAGGAAAAAGGCCAAACGAAAAGCTTTTCTTGCAAATCCAAAGCATCAATATTGCGTATCCAAATATGGAGAACTTGATTGTAGTGCACAAAACGAAAAGAATGGAGATTATTATGAGTATCCAAGTTTGACTCATTTCACAGATGAGCATTAATTGTAAGGAAAATGGTGGAAAGAAAAGCTTTTCTTGCAAATCCAAAAGCATCAATATCATGCATTCCAATGTGGAGAACATGATTGTAGTTCCCATAACGAAAAGTGTAGAGATTATAATGAGTATCCAAGTTTGTCTCATGTCACAGATGAACTTTAATTATAAGGAAACTGGTGCAAAGATAAACTTTTCTTGCAAATCTAAAGCATCAATATCGTGTATCCCAATGTGGAGAACATGATTATAGTGCCCATAACGAAAAGAATGGAGAAATAATGAGTATCCAAGTTTGTCTCATTTCGTGAATGAGCATTAATTATAAGGAAAATAGGGAAAAAAAAGGCTTTTCTTGCAAATCCGAAGCATCAATATCATGTATCCCAATGTGGAGAACATGATTGTAGTGCCGATAATATTAGGAATAGGGATTATAATGAGTATCCAAGTTTGTCTCATTTCATGAATAAACATTAATTTTAAAGAAAATGGTGGAAAGAAAAACTATTCTTGCAAATCCAAAGCGTCAATATCATGCCTCCAAATGCGGAAAACATGATTGTAGTGCCCATAACGAAAAGAATATAGATTATTACTAGTATCCAAGTTTGACTCATTTTATGGTTTAACATTAATTATAAGGAAAATGGTGGAAAAAAAAGCTTTTCTTGCAAATTCAAAGCATCAATATCGTCTAACCAAAAATGGAGAACATGATTGTAGTGCCCATGACATGAAGAAAGTAGATTATTATGAGAATCCAAGTTTGACTCATTTAATGGTTTAACATTAATTATAAGGAAAATGGTGGAAAGAAAAGCTTTTCTTGCAAATTCAAGGCATCAATATTGTTTAACCGAAAATGGAGAACATGATTGTAGTGCCCATGACATGAAGAAAGTAGACTATTACGAGTATCCAAGTTTGACTCATTTCACAGGTGAACATTAATTTTAAGGCAAATGATGGAAAGAAAAGCTTTTCTTGCAAATACAAAGCATCAACATCGTGTAACCTAATGTGGAGAACATGAGTTAGTGCCCATAACAAAAAGAATGTAGATTATTACAAGTATCTAGGTTTGACTCATTTCATAAACATTCATTATAAGGAAAATGGTGGAAAAAAAAGCTTTTCTTGCAAATCCAAAGCATCAATATCGTGTATCCCAAAGTCGAGAGCATTACTGTCATGCCCAAAACAAAAAGAATGTAGACTATTATGAGTATCCAGGTTTGACTTATTTCATGAATGGACATTAATTATAAGTAAAATGGTGGAAAAAAAAGCTTTTCTTGCAAATTCAAAGCATCAAAATCGTGTATCCCAAAGGGGAGAACACTATTGTAGTGCCCGCAACAAAAAGAATGGAGATTATTACGAGTATCCAACTTGACTCTTTTAATGGATGAATGCTAATTATAAGGAAAATGGTGGAAAGAAAAGCTTTTTTTGCAAATCCAAAGCACAAATATCTTGTATCCCAATACGGAGAACATAATTGTAGTGCCCATAACGAAAAGAATAGAGATTATAATAAGTATCCAAGTTTATTTTATTTCACGGATAAACATTAATTATAAGGAAAATGGTGGAAATAAAAAGCTTTTGTTGCAAATCTAAAGCATCAATAACGTGCATCCCAATGGGGAGAACATGATTTTAGTGCTCATAACAAAAAGAATGCGATTGTTATGAGTATCCTAGTTTGACTCATTTCACTGATGAGCATTAATTATAAGGAAAATGGTGTAACAAAAAGCTTATCTTGCCAATCCAAATCACCAATATCATGTATCCCAATGTGGAGAACATGATTGTAGTGCCCATAATGAAAAGAATAGAGATTATCATGAGTATCCAAGTTCGACTCATCTCACAGATGAACATTAATTATAAGAAAAATGGTGGAAAGAAAGGCATTTCTTGCAAATCTAAAGCATCAATATCGTGTGTCCCAATGTGGAGAACATGTTTGTAGTGCCCATAATGAAAAAAAGGAGATTATAATGAGTATCCATGTTTGTCTCATTTCACGGATCAACAATAATTATAAGTAAAATGGTGAAAAGAAAAGCTTTTCTTACAAATCCAAAGCATCAATATCATGTATCCCAATATGGAGAACATGATTGTAGTACCCATAATGAAAAGAATGAAGATTATAATGAGTATCCAAGTTTGTCTCATGTCACGGATGAACATTAATTATTAGGAAGCTGGTGGAAAGAAAAGCTTTTCTTTCAAATCCAAATCATCAATATCATGTATCCAAATGTGGAGAACTTGATTGTAGAGCCCATAAAAAAAAGAGTGAAGATTATTACGAGTATCCAAGTTTGACTTATTTCACGGATGAACACTAATTATAAGGTAAATGGTGGAATGAAAGGCTTTTCTTACCAATCTGAAGCATCAATATCGTGTATCCCAATGTAGAGAACATGATTGTAGTACCCATAACAAAAAGAATGGAGATTATAATGAGTACCCAATTTTGTCTCATTTCATGGATGAACATTAATTTTATGGTAAATGGTGGAAAGAAATACTTTTCTTGCAAATCCAAAGCATCAATAGCATATATCCCACTGTGGAGAGCATGATCATTGTGCCCATAACAAAAAAAATGGAGATTATTGTAAATATCCAAGTTCGACTCATTTCACGGATGAACATTAATTTTAAGCTAAATGGTGGAAAGAAATGCTTTTCTTGCAAATCCAAAGCATTAATATCATGTATCCCAATGTGTTGAGCATGATTGTAGTGCCCATAACAAAAGAATGTAGATTATTATGAGTGTCCAAGTTTAACTCATTTCACGGATGAACATTAATTATAAGTAAAATGGTGGAAAGAAAAGCTTTTCTTGCAAATCTAAAGCATCAATATCGTGTAACCCAACGTGGAGAACATGATTGTAGTGCCCATAACAAAAAAAATGCAGATTATTATGAGTATCAAGGTTTCACTCATTCCATGAACATTAATTACAAGGAAAATGGTGGAAGGAAAAGCTTTTCTAGCAAATCCAAAGCATCAGTATTGTGTATCCTAATGTCAAGAGCATTACTGTCATGCCCAAAACGAAAGAATGTAGACTATTATGAGTATCCAAGTTTGACTCATTTCGCGGATGGACATTAATTATAAGTAAAATGGTGGAAAGAAAAGCTTTTCTTGCAAATTCAAGGCATCAATATCATGCATCCCAAAGGGGAGAACACGACTGTTGTGCCCACAACAAAAAGAATGGAGATTATTACTAGTATCCAAGCTTGACCCGTTTAACGGATGAACACTAATTATAAGGAAAATGGTGGAAAGAAAAGCTTTTCATGCAAATCCAAAGCACAAATATCTTGTATCCCAATGTGGAGAACATGATTGTAGTGCCTATAATGAAAAGAATAGAGAATATAATAAGTATCCAAGTTTGTCTTATTTCACGGATGAACATTACATATAAGGAAAATGGTGGAAATAAAAAGCTTTTGCTGTAAATCTAAAGCATCAATATCGTGCATCCCAATGGGGAGAACATGATTTTAGTGCTCATAAAAAAAAGAATGTAGATTGTTATGAGTATCCTAGTTTGACTCATTTCGTAGATGAACATTAATTATAAGGAAAATGGTAAAAAGAAAAACTTTTCTTGCAAATCCAAAGCATCAATATTGTGTATCCCAATATGGAGAAGATGATTCTAGCACCCATAACGAAAAGAATGGAGATTATCATGAGTATCCAAGTTCAACTCATTTCATAGATGAGCATTAATTATAAGGAAAATGTTGGAAAGAAAGGCTTTTCTTGCAAACCCAAAGCATCAATATCGTGTACCTAATGTGGAGAACATGATTGTAGTGCCCATAATGAAAAGAATGGAGATTATAATGAGTACCCAAGTTTGTCTCATATCATGGATGAACATTAATATAAGTAAAATGGTCAAAAGAAAAGGTTTTCTTGCAAATCCAAAGCATCAATATCATGTATCCCAATGTGGAGAACATGATTATAGTACCCATAATAAAAAGAATGGAGATTATAATGAGTATTGAAGTTTGTCTCATGTCACAGATGAACATTAATTATTAGGAAAATGGTGGAAAGAAAAGCTTTTCTTGCAAATTCAAACCATCAATATCCTGTATCCCAATCTCGAGAATATGATCGTAGTACCCATAACGAAAAGAATGAAGATTATAATAAGTATCCAAGTTTGTCTCATGCCACAGATGAACATTAATTGTTAGGAAAATGGTGGAAAGAAAAGCTTTTCTTGCAAATCTAAACCATCAATATCGTGTATCTAAATATGGAAAGCCTGATTGTAGTGCACGTAACAAAAAGAATGGAGATTATTACGAGCATCCAAGTTCGGCTCATTTCGTGGATGAACATTAATTATTAGGTAAATGGTGGAAATAAAGGCTTTTCTTGCAAATCCGAAGCATCAATATTATGTATCCCAATGTGGAGAACATGATTGTTATGCCCATAACAAAAAAGAATAGAGATTATAATGAGTATCCAAGTTTGACTCATTTGACGGATAAACATTAATTATGAGGAAAATAGTGGAAAAAAAAGCTTTTCTCTCAAATCCAAAGCATCAATATCGTGTATCCTAATGTGGAGAACTTGATTGTAGTGCGCACAGCGAATAGAATAGAGATTATAATGAGTATCCAAGTTTATCTCATTTCATGGATGAACATTATTTATAAGGAAGATGTTGGAAAGAAAAGCTTTTCTTGCAAATCCAAAGCATCATTATCGTGTATCCCAAAGGGAAGAAATGATTGTAGCTTGCATAACAAAAAGAATGTAGATTATTCCAAGTATCCAAGTTCAACTCATTTAACGGATGAACATTAACTGTAAGGAAAATGGCAGAAAGAAAAGCTTTTCTTGCAAATCCAAGGCATCAATATCATGTATCTCAATGTAGAGTACATAATTGTAGTGCCCATAATGAAAAGAATGGTGATTAGTATGGGTACCCAAGTTTGTCTCATTTCACAGATGAACATTAATTATAAGGAAAATGGTTGAAAAAAAAAGCTTTTGTTGCAAATATAAAGGCATCAATGTCATGCATCCCAATGGGTAGAACATGATTGCAGTGCTAATAACAAAAAGAATGTAGATTGTTACGAGCATCCTAGTTTGACTCACTTCACGGATGAACATTAATTATAAGGAAAATGGTGGAAAGAAAAGCTTTTCTTGCAAATCCAAAGCATTAATATCAT
>JBBYHK010492014.1:0-15854 GCA_038382065.1 Adansonia grandidieri | reverse complement strand
TGCATAACACTTTCTTTGTCTAGACCATTGGTAAAGTTAGCATCCCCATTCATGTTATGTGCCATCCCCTTGTATGTATGTTGTCTTCCCCTTGTCACAATGCATGTTTGATAGCTATTAAAAATTGATTTTCAAAACTTCCCCAAGCCAAGCATGTTAACCTCAACCAATGAGGACAAGCATGAACTTAGCATTTCCCTTAAAGTTAGCATAAAAAAAATCTTGGGGAAAATTAAGTCTTTCTAGATCTGGAATCTTGATTAAACGAGCTTAAATCTTCTGATTTTCCAACAAAAATGGCCTTGCACTCATTCCCAAAATGTTTGTGCCTTATTTTTTAGTCAAAACATTGAATGGTGTGATCAATGGGCTATTTCATCGTCCCAAACTACTCTAGGGCTGTGCAAATGAGTTCATAATGCTCATGCCACTCTTTCCCTTCAGTCATGGATGTTTGAATGTCAATGACTCGAGTTTGGACCCGTAAACATAAAAAAATAAAAAATATTCCCTACTTTGATTTGTCCCCTATTGGCAACACAACTATTGCAAATTGAAAAATCATTTTAAAATCCTAAACGATTTTTCATGAATTTTTTGATATTTTCTTCTCAAAGTGTGTCAAATTAGGTTTAAAACATGTCTTATTCACCCCTGGTTTGTTTCAGATGTGAGAGTCATGATTTTTTAAATCTAAACTGTCCAGAACCTTTGGAATCCAAACATGTATTCTGGTTGGGCCATTCAAACCCAGTAAATGATTTTTCCAAATTTTTTAAACATGTTTCCTAACAAATTCATGAAATCCCCTTTTCAGAAAGGTATCACTTGCAATTTTTCGATACCAAATGAGTCCGGGGTGCTTTTTCAAATTTTGACACATCTTATCCCTCATGTGCTCTGGTAGTAGCATGATGAATCCAAACTTGAAAATTTATTTCCCAAGAAAGTGACATTTTGGGATATTTGGAATATTTTTAGATTGACTCTTGTCAAGTTAGCTTTTTAACGGTATCTTGTCCACCCTCTAAAGCCTTCAAACCAATTTATAATAAATTCAGAAAGGAAGATAGTGCGATGCCATCCCCTATTTTCGATTATGGTCAAAATTAAGTTGTTTTCTCAAGTTTTATCTTGAGACATTCGAATGCCTCTGTATTACCCCAATCACACTTGAGAACATGCTTTGACCTCCCATAGGCTTGTATCAAGGCACAAACATATTTTACATTTTTACCATTCTTATTCATAATAATTTCTTTTGCCAAAAGTTATTGAAATGCTCACATATTTCCTAAATCACAAAGTTTTGTCAACTTAAGTTTTCCAGCTTGACTTATTTAAAAAAGTTTCAGATATGTCACTTTCGGGGATACTCCAACCCCAGCCTTCCGAGGGCACACTCCAACCTCGCTTTTGAAATTTGTCAAGATCTAAAAACATCTTCTTTTTTCAAAAATGATTCGTCATCCATGGGGATACTTCAACCTGGATCTTCCAAAGGGATACTCCAACCCCGCTTTTCAAAATTGTCAAGATTTAAAAATCCTCCTTTGTCAAAATTATTTGCCATCCATGGGGACACTCCAACCCTACCTTTCCGAAGGGATACTTTAACCTTATCTTCCAACTATAATTTTTTCCCTTTTTCATGGACTTCCATAAATGTGTCAAACAAATCTCGTTCAATCAAGAAACCTAGATGCATCTAAAAAATTATCGATTCGATTATTCCCAAATAATCGATGCCAATTGCGAGATAAATTCCAATATTCCATTCCTTTTCTTTATCATTGCATTAAATGATCCATGTTATGTTACTTCATTTGCTGCCTCACTAACGTGATTTCTTCGTGATGATTATTTGCATTCAGGTTTTCCAATCATTTCAAATAAAACTATGGGTAATATTCCACGTGGGTACCTCTTTGTGCCTAAAGTGGAATATTCCATTTTTCAAAGTAAAATCCAGAGGTCATTTTTATTGAAAATCTCTATATTTCCCATCTCTCCAGGAAGTATATGAGATTAAATCATTTTCATCAAAACCTGGATTTGTATTTCTATAAAATTCATGCATTAAAGGAGGGTTATATCAAAATAGTGACAAGGTAAGATCAAAATAATCAAAACTGAGATAAGATATAGCTAGTAAGGTATCGATTTCAAGTGTTGCCAAAAGGTTCGTACCTCATCGTGCATAACCAACTCCCAAACCCAAATGACGAATCTTTGTATTATGTAAACCATGGAATATATGTTTTGAGTTTCGTAACTTAAAACATAGGTTTCAATAGGCATCTAGTCATGCCTAGCCCAAAATTATCGATGGCGACTCCAAGCATTGGCCATTTCGTGATGGTCATCTGAGACCAATAAGATGAGCGATTCATCTTATGGTTCCCCTCACTATTTCATAAGTCAAGAACTTGTAATTTCTCATTCTTACCACGTCTTGAAGGAAAAGTCTCAGTCAAGAAGACATTCTAAAGTCAGAAAAATATTTTAAGTCATATACACCCATAAATCCATAGGGATCCACCTCAAGGCACATTGCGACAGCTTAAGGACTTCCCTAGGGATAGTATAGAGAGTTAGGCCAATAACGAGCCGTGTCTTGCTAGGTTCCCATTTCTTTTGATCTTCGGTCATTATTTAACTATGACTCGTTTTTTTGTTTTGTCAACTAATCTTTTGTTTGGCATGATTGTCAGGATTGTTTTATTTTCAAATAATCTTTAGTTTAATAAAAATGGTAATATGAAAGTAAGCAAAAATGTTTGATCATTTCCCCATCACACACCACGCACTTGCATGCGCATTAGTGTCCTGCCAAACTCTAGGGCATGGTTATAACCCAATCATTAGGAGGAAGTGAGCTATCAACCTTCGTGACTAACCTTTCGTATAGACATGGCAATAACTTCCTAGATGTAAATTACCTATGTCTCTTGTGAGTAACCCTCTGTATTTGCATAAGGAAATACATCCAACCTATTGAACCTGTTCTGCTAAACCCGCGATGGGTCTAGGATCACGGTCCCTCAACTGTCTTTACTGGACGAAGGAGCAATTCGAATACCTATTTAGACGTCAACTTAAACCTCATATAGTGAGCCCTATGAGCTAAACCATGTCAAACCATACCAGAATATTGCTAGAATACTTGGAGAATAGGTTCACTCAGGGAAACATTCCTAACCTTTACTCTTAATTACCATAATTATGTAGGTGACAATGAGTATACAATTGTCACCCACATCTGTATTTTTATCATTTATCAAGGCATGGCATTGTGCCACCTAAACAATGGCTAACCTTTATATAAATAAGTGGTAGTGAATAAAAACCATTGTTCACAATGTCTTGTACTGTAAGCCATTATGCTATCCGAGTCATGGCTTAACGCGCATCTGCACTAGTGGTGATAAATGAATATTCTACTGGTTGGTTATTTTTCCATCAAAATAAGATATTGCATCACCTCATGCAAGGCAGATTTCATATTGGTATGTTGAAATGCTGCCCATTTCTCGTCTCACCACCTTGGTTGAGACATGTTATGAATTTTTTGTTTTGATGTTCTTAAATTCTTTATTTCCTTACATTTATCTCTTATATGTTCCACTAACTTATTTTCTTTTTGTTTGTGTTTTGGTACATGCATTATTTCATCATAACCATCATGACTATCATCATTTGGGACAAGTGTTCTAGTTCGACGTTCAACAAGGGGCATCATTTATAGAGCAATAGCTTATCTCCACTATCAAGTCCTTTGAAAATGTTAAAACATGGTTGGAAGGTTGCTAATGTCAAGACGAGGACATCCTAAAGCTTGACTATATCTCGAAAATGCATGAAGAGGTCAAGATTGATTTTCATCAGAACGATTGTCAAGAATTTAAGCACATTTGGAATAGTTGGGATAACAATGAAAAGGAAGCCTTCACTAAAATGTATGGGGATATAGCTCTCTTACTTCGAGTTCAGTTAGATGATGGCTTGCTGCGAGTAGTGACATAGTTCTAAAATCTGGCCCACCGCCATTTCTCCTTCAACCAATAAGGTTTAGTCCTTACCATTGATGAGTACATAGCTCTGCTCAACATAAAAGGGCCAAGTCAAACCAAATTTACTGCAAAGTGCTAACACCTCCTCCATTTAAGAAGAGGTTGAAGCAAATTCCTAGAGCCACAGAAGCATGGGTTAATAGTCACATCAAAGTAAAAGGAAGTGGTGAATGCATTTCTTTGGCCAACTTGAAAGAGGGCATGGTAAATCTTTTTGATCAAAAGAAAGCTTAAGATGTCTACGCTCTAGCAGTTTACAGGCTCGTTATATTCTCGAAGACTTTGGGTTATACAAAAACGACAGTCATAGATTTTTTTCTCACTTATGTTACAACATCAACCCTGTTTCTGCCATTATCACCAAAACATCCACGCCCTAACCTTTTGTAAAAGAACGGGAATAGGAAGTTTTATCGGGTGTGTCCCATTACTCTAGATATGGCTCCTAGGTCATCTTTGTGTTAGGAATGGAAGAGTCAAGCAAAATTTTTTCTGCAAGATTAGTCCACTTTCCATGTCATTAGAGAAGGAATATCATCAAGATAAGATAGAAAAGCATTGGGTTGAGGAATTACAAAATGTCACGAAGGAAGAAATCATGTAGAGAGCCCTATGTGTGTTGCCTCAGTCGATTGTGTACAGATATGAAGACTACACTTATGTACCACTCCTAGGATTATAGGGAAATACCATTTATGCTCCTTTATTAGTCTTATGTTAGTTCCAGTGCTAGCAATTCATCTCGTTCTTTGAAGACTTGGGACATTGGGATTTTGAATACAGAGAGCCCAATTATAAAGCGAAAGTCCAATTAGCTTTCCAAGCTTGGAAGAAGATCCATTGTATGGAAAGATACTGGAGAGGAAGCCCCACCATGCCTTGATACAAAGAATGGAGACTTTGCCGTATCAATAATCCATTGCCACCACCTAACTCTGGGATACTGCAAATCCTAATAGAAGAACCATCTTCTGAGATCAAGCTACTTAGGAGGGAGTTCGAGCGAGAAAAGACTTCCTTTCCTATAAAAATCTCTTGACTTAAAGAGGAAAAGGGATAGCTAGAGATGGATATCTATGTTAGAAGCGATGAAATGGATCGAGTCATTAAAGAAAGGGATTGCTTTAAAGATGACCTTGAGAGCCTAAACAAGGATTATGTGACACTCCAAAAAGCTAACAAGTTTTGACGCACTGGCAAGACATTAATCAAATGGGAAGCAAAAGTTGCCACTCTTAATTGTGAGCTGAAGGAGCAAAAGGAGGAAGTTAGAACCAGCAAAGAAAAGTTCACAAAGGCACGTGCTCTTGCTTTGACCTACCAACAAAGGAATCAAAGACTTGAGCCTAAATGTGAGATGTAAGAGCCACCAGGTGTAGACACCTTATTTTGCCTGAGCTAATTCTTTAAGCAATCTGGAGCACAAACATAAGAGGGGGATGATCACCGAGCGACGTTGTCACCCGACGAAAAAGTTTTTTTAGGAGGTCCAGAGGGCCTAGGGATCATATCAAAGGTAAATGCAAAGATGGCATCAAATAACATAGTTCAAGGTGTCTAGGGACAAAAGATATGAGAAAATTCATAATTTTACTTAAATGTATTGATACATGGTTCTCATGTATCGATACAATGATTCACGATCCAAAAATTTGAAATGTCCCTATTTGTATCGATACATGAGCCTCTGTATCAATACAGGACCTCATGTACCGATACTAGGCTATGCCAGACCAAAACATGCATTCTATAAAGAAATGTATCATTACATATTAGCATGTATCGATAAGTGGTTTATAGTATCGATACAATGGTTCATAGTATCGATACAATGTTCATTATATCGATACCATCAAGGTTTTTGGACCAAATGTATTAATACATTATGCAATGTATCAATACATGCTAGCCATTTTCATGGTTTGGGCATTTTTTACTTATCCACTATTGATCCAAAACTCGATTTTAACTCGTTTATTTGCATCAAGAAAGATTAAAACACATATCAGATTACGAATTTAGGCTTTTGAACAAACCAAAACATTTTTTTGAAGTCTAAATTAGATCAAAAAGGTCGATATCACATTATTACCCTCTCTAGTTGGTTGACCTAGATCACCATTAGCCACCCTATTTGTTGGGAAATCATTTCAGCATTTAAACCAGCCACCCTATATCCATCACATTGGCAGTAAGTTGTTCCCTACAGCCACTTTATAGCCACCACGCTGACATCACTTTGTCCCCCTTGAGAAATGGCTGAAAACACCTCCAATTTGGCTCCAAAATGCTAGTACAAAGGCACCACTTCTATCTCAGCTAAAAAAGGTTGGATTCGAGCTCATTTACACTTCCAAAACACATTCACACATCAAGAAAACCAAATCTTGTAGCTCTTTACTCAGCACCCAAAAACAATCGCAAAACACTCATTCCCAGCCATTGCACATTCTAAAAATCACCCTCATCCATACCAGAACCAAAACCTCATTATTTTTCTCTTTTTCTTGCTTATTAACAACAAGGAAAAGAGGGAAATTCAAGCCATCTCTACTGTTCCAATTATTTGGCTAGAAAGTGAAGTTTTGTTTGTATAACTTCTTACTTTATCACTTTCATTTTCTATTTTTCAGCACCTTCATCATTTTAGTGAACTCTCCATGTTTCCATCACCCCCTTAGGATTATCATGCATAATTGTGGCTTTTGGTTATGGTAGTTTAGGATTTGGATGCTTTAATGCTCCTTTGATGTGCAAAATGCCTCATTTCATCCTCATTAGTTTGATATCTCTTGCTCAAGCATTTTATGCCATATCCATGCATCTTGTTATCCTTAATCCATGTATGAATCATTAGCCTAACAAATTTCGACCACATTTATACATTAGCTAGCATGAATCATTGTCATTTTCAGCATCCATTGCATTTTCTTGTGACAATGCATAACACTTTCTTTGTCTAAACCATTGGTAAAGTTAGTATCCCCATTCATGTTATGTTCCATCCCCTTGTATGTTTGTTGTCTTCTCCTTGTCAAAATGCATGTTTAATGGCCGTCAAAACTGATTTTCAAAACCCCTCAAGCTAAGCATGTTAACCTCAACCAATGAGAATTAGTGTGGACTTAGCATTTCCTTTAAAGTTAGTAAAATATCTTGGAGAAAATTAAGTATTCCAGATCTGGAATCTTGGTTAAATGAGCTCAAATCTTAGGATTTTCCAACAAAAATGGCTTTGCACTCATTCCCGAAATGTTCATGACTTGTTTTTGGGTCAAAACATTCAATGGTATGATTAACAGGCTATTTCATTGTCCTAAACAACTCCAGGGCTATGCAAATGAGTTCGTGACGCTCATGCCACTCTTTCCCTTCAGTCATAGACATTCGGACGTCAATGACTCAAGTTTGGACCTGTGGACAAAAAAAAATGAGAGATATCCCCTGCTAGCAGCATAACCATTGCAAATTGAAAAATCACTTTAAAATCCCAAATGATTTTTCATGAATTTCTTGATTTTGTCTCTCAAAGTATGTTGAATTATCTTTAAAACGATGTCTTATTCACCCACGAATCATTTCAGATGAGAGAGTTATGATTTTTCAAATCTAAACTATCTGGAAACTCTAGAATCCGAACATGTATTCTGGTTGGGCCGTTCAGGCCCACTAAATGATTTTTCTAAATTTTTCAAACATTTTTCCTAAAAGATTCATGAAATCCCCTTTTCAGAAAGCTATCGCTTGCAAATTTTCAATACCAAATGAGTCTAGGGTGATTTTTCAAATTTTGACACACCTTGTCCCTCATATGCTCAGCCAGCAGCTTAATTAGTCTAAACTTGAAAATTTATTCCCCTAGAAAATGACCCTTCAGGGATATGGGGAATATTTTTAGATTGACCCTCGTCGAGTTAGCTTTCCAATAGTATCTTGTCCACCCTTTAAATCCTTTAAACAGATTTAGAATAAATTCAGGAAGTAGGATAGCGCGATGCTATCCCCTGTTTTAGGTTACGGTCAAAATTAAGTTGTTTTCCCGAATTTCGTCTTGAGACATTCGAATGTCTCTGTATCACTTTGATCAGATTCAAGAACATGCTTTGACCTCCCATAGGCTTGTATCAAGGCACAAACTCATTTTACATCTTTATTATCCTCATTCACAACAATTTCTTTCATCAAAAGTCATCAAATGCTCACCCATCTTCTAAATCACAAGGGTTTGTCAACTTAATTTTTCTAACTCGACTTCATTAAAGAGTGTCAAACATTTCACTCTTGGGGATACTCCAACCCTAACAATCCGAGGGGATACTCCAACCTCTCTTTTCAAAATTGTCGAGATTCAAAAATTTCCTTTTGTCAAAATTATTTGTCATCTATAGGGATACTCCAACCCCACCTTTCTGAAGGGATACTCCAGCCTTGTCTTTTAATTACAATTAATTTTTTTCTTTTCCTAGACCCCCATGAATATGTCAAACAAACCTTGTTTAATCAAGAAACCTAGATGCATCTTAAAAATTATCGATTCGGTTATTCCCAAATAATCGATGCAAATTGCGAGATAAATTTCAATAGTCCATTCCTTTTCTTTATCATTGCATTGAATGATCTATGTTATGTTACTTCATTTATTGCCTTACTAACTTGATTTCTTTCTTATGATTATTTGCATTTATGTTTTCAAACTATTTCAAATAAAATTAAAGGTAATGTTCCGCATGGGTATCTCTCTAGTGCCCAAAGTAGAACATTTCATTTTGAAAGTAAAATCCAAAGGTCATTTTATTGAAAATCTCTATATTTCCTATCTCTTCGGGGCATATATGAGATTAAATCTTTTTCATCAAAACCTGGATTTGTATTTCTATAAGATTCATGCATTAAAAAGGGTTATATTGAAATAATGATGAGTTTAGATTGAAAGAATCGAAATTAAGATAAGACATAGCTAGTAAGGTACCGATTTCAGGTTTCACGAAGAGGTTCGTACCTTATCACGTGTAACTAACTCCCAAACCCAAACAGTGAATCTTTGCATTATGTAGACCACGGGATCGATGTTTTAAGTTTCATAACTCAAAACATAGGTTTCAATAGGCATCTGATCATGCGTAGCCCGAAATGATCAATGGCAACTCCAAGCGTTGGCCATTTCATGATGGTCATATGAGACCAATAAGATAAGCGATTCATCTTATGATCCCCTTCACTGTGCCATAAGTCAGGAATCCATACTTTCTCATTCTCATCACATCGCCAAAGAATAGTCTCAGTCAAGAAGACATTTCCAAGTCAAGAAAACATTTTAACTAGTATGCACCCATTGATCTATGAGGATCCACCTCGAGGTACGTTGTGACAGCTTGGCGACTCCACTGGGGATTGTATAAAGAGTTAGGCCAATAACTAGCCATGTCTTGCTAGGTTCTCAGTTCTTTCAATCTTCGATCATTATTTAACTATGACCCTTTTTTTCATTTTGTCAACTAATCCTTTGTTTGGCATGATTGTCAAGATTGTCTTATTTTTGAATAATCATTAATTTAATAAAAATGGTAATACGAAGGTAAACAAAAAGGTTTGATCATTTCCCCATCACACACCATGCACTTGCATGTGAATTAGTATCCTGCCAAACTCCATGGTGTGGTTATAACCCAATCATTAGGAGGAAGTGAGCTATCAGCCTTCGTAAGTAACCCTCCACATAGTCATGGCAATAACTTCTCGGATGTAAATTACCTATGTCTCTCGTGAGTAACCCTCCTCATTTGCATAGGGAAATACATCCAATGGATCAAACCCATTCTGCCAAACCCGTAATAGGTCTAGGATTGGGGTCCCTCGACTATCCTTATCAGATGGAGGAGTAATTAGGATACCTATTTAGGCATCAACTTAAACCTTATATAGTGAGCCCTACAAGCTAAACCATGTCAAACCATAGCTAAAGGCTGCTAGAATAGCTGAAGAATAGGGTCATTTAGGGAAATATTCCTAACCTTTACTCTTAATCAGCAAATTATGTAGGTGACAATGAGTATACAATTATCACCCGCATCTATAATTTTATCATTTATCAAGGCATGCTATCTTGCCGCCCGAACGATGGCTAACCTTTGTATAAATAAGTGATGGTGAACAAAAACCATCATTCACAATGTCTTATACTGCAAGCTGTTATGTTGTCCGAGTCATGGCTTAACGTACATCCGCACAAGTGGTGATAAACAAATATTACCACTAGTCGGTTGTTTTTCCATCAAAATAAGATATTGCATCACCTTATAAAGGCAATATTGCATCCTGGTATATTGAAATGCTGCTTGTTTCTTGTCTCACCACCTTGGTGAAGGCATGTTATGAATTTTTTTGTTCTAATGTTCTTAAATTCTTATTTCCTTACATTTGTCTCTTATATATCTCCCTAACTCGTTTCCCTTTATTTGTGTTTTGGCACATGCATCATCTCATCATAACTATCATGATTGTTATCATTTTGAGACAATTGTTCTGGTTCAGTGTTCAGCAAGGGACCTTTTTGTGGCTTTATAAAAGATGTTATCGACAAACCTATTCTAGGATTCAATTGTCTCCAATGCATATGCACATTTAATTTCACCATTTTTATTGCACTTGCATCAATCATTCATTATCTCAACTCGTCATTGCATCATAAATGCTTATCAATAAATACATTTTTAAAAAATGTCTAATACGAGAATTGGGCCATAAAAGTACAAGGGACTCAAGGTCAATCAGGAAAATGGAACCTAACATCCTGCATCACTACAACATGCGATGCCATAAATAAATCATGGAGAGTGATCATGAAGCTCGTATTGAGCGACTTGAGCTAATGGTTAAGGAATCACAAGACCAGATGCTCTATCAGCAAAACGAAATGCAAACTAGATGGCGAGACTTATGGAACTAATGATAGCCTTTATGAAAGAAAAAAGGCAAGCCAGCACTGTTGAAACAAGGAATGATCCTCCCAATGTTGAAGGTCCCCCTGCCAATAATCCAGAACCCACCCAAGGGGAACCTATATAAGAACAATGGCCCACTCTTCCACCTACAGCTCAGGCTCTACCAGTCATCTACCTTAATCCCATTACGGCAGGTCAATTCATTCTTGGCACTCAAAGGGTGAACGCAGAAGTCTCATCGACAAATCCGATAACCTTAACCATGAGGACCCAGAGAAAATAGAAGGTCAAAAGTCCACCATGACTGCGAAAAAAGTAAACAAATTTTAGCTACTGGAAAAATGTCTTCAAGCTATTAAGGGGAGTGACAAGTTCGGAGCTCTTGACATGCAATCGCTATCTTTGGTGTCCAACCTTGTCATTCCCCCAAAATTTAATGTCCCAGAGTTTGAAAAGTTTAATGGAACCACTGACCCTTCTATCTATGTTTGAATGTACCTACAAAAAATGGCCAGGTATAAGAAAGATGAAAACCTCCTCATCCATTGCTTCTAGCATAGCTTCATTTTGGCAGCAGCTCGGTGGTATATCGAGCTAGACAATGCCAAAATCCAATCGTGGGCTAACTCGGCTAAGGCATTTCTAAATCAATATCAGCACGTGTCAGATTGGGCACCAGATCGACTTTCCTTAAGGAATTTTGGGAAGAGATCCACTGAAAGTTTCAGACAATACACCCAAAGGTGGAGAGAAGAAATAGCCCTAGTCCTACCTCCCCTTACAGAAAAAGAGATCATAGCCACTTTCATTCACACCTTACGTGCTCCTTATTATGAGAAGCTCGTAGGGAATACGACAAAAAAATTTGTGGACTTAGTTCTGTCCGGAGAAATGATTGATGTCGCCATTAAGAATGGTAAAATGTTGACCAGGGAAATAGGTGGATCAAGTAAGAAGCCCATGGCCGGTAAGAAAAAGGAAAAAAAGGCTAATGCCATAAATTATGCTGGCTCATTTTAGCCAAGATAGCATCAAGCACCCAACCCTTGCTACTCAAGAATGCCACGTTCTTACCCCATCATAATATCCCCATAGCCAATTTAAGCCACAACTTATAATCCATCACTTGCAATCGCATCCAACCTACCATAAAGCTACCCTTTACAAATTCACCAAAGCACTAATCGAGCAATCAATAATGCACCTGGCAATCGAGGGGTAAATCAATAAAGATAACATTTTGATCCCGTCCTTATGACCTATAAGGAGCTCTACCAGACCTTGCTCTAAAATCATTTAGTGGCCCTAATCTATGTCCTAGAAAAGAAGCCACCATACCTGCAATGGTACAACCCTAACACCCACTGTGGATACCATGCTGGGGTAGTAGGGCATAACATTAAGAACTGCATATCTTTCAAACGAAATGTGCAAAATGTATTAACTCAAAAGTCTTGCAGTTCGGGATAAACTAGGGACCAAATGTTGCCACCAATCTTTGCCAAACCACATTGAGCCAGCTATAAACATAATCGACATTAAAAACAAATATGAAGTAAAGGCAAGCATAGAATGCCAATGTTTTGGTTTGGCAAGTGTTGATTCAGGTCGAGTTACTCAACACAACAGAAAAATTGGAAGACAATCCCAATAACTTTTGTGACTTCCATATAGTTGTAGGTCATACCCTACAAACATGCAGGGAGTTTAGGTCCATGGTTTAAAGAATGATGAATGAAGGTCAGATAGAATTCTATCATGAGATCACACTTGCTGCTGAGTCTATCAACATGATAGGAGATGAAACCATGAAGCCACCTTATGGGAGAAATTGACCCCTCATTCTTTATGGCAAGCCAAGTTCTAAGGTCAGTTCTTCGACACCCACACCAAAGTTAGTTGTAGAAGTACCTAAACCATTCCCGTATAAGAGCAACAAAGTTATCCCATGAAAATATGAGAATCAGGTAGTGATGATCAGAGAACTAAATCCCTCAACTACTGTAATGGAATTGTCAAGGGTTAGTCACCTAACCCGTAGCGGTAGGTGTTATGCTTCCTCAGCTCAAGAAAAATAGAAGGTTGATGCATATCCAAGCACTAGTACCACTTAGGCCCAAGAAAAGAATTTTGAACCCAAAAAAGCATGGAAGCAGTGAGTGAAAGAGAAGCTACAAAGTTTCTCAAGTTCATCAAGCATAGTGAATACTGCATTATGGATCAATTAAGCAAACAACCCGCCAAGATTTCTATGCTATCTCTTTTTTTTAATTCAAAGGTTTATCAAAATGCATTACTAAAGGTGATAAATGAAGTATATGTGCCCTTGGATGTCTCGTTAGATAAGTTATCAGCTAGTGAACAACATCATGGCCAATAGTTATATCTCCTTCACTAATGATGAGATCCCACTCGGAGGTAAGGACAGTAATAAAGCTCTACATATCACTACCCATTGTAAGGGATGCATTTTGCCCAAAGTACTTACATATAATGGGTCGATCCTTATTATCATCCCTATGACTACATTAAGCAAACTCCCTATCGATCAGTCTAACATCAAAAGTAGCCATACCATAGTTTGAGCTTTTGATGGAATGTGTCATAGAGTAATTGGAAATATCACAATCCAGCTCCAGATAGGCCCTTGTACATATGAAGTGGATTTTTAAGTTATGGATATTAATCCTTCTTACAACTAACTATTAGGTAGGCCGTGGATACACTCCGTCGAAGCCATCCCATCCTCTCTCCATCATAAGCTTAAATTTGTGATAAATGATAAAGTAGTCACCATCAGGGCTAAAGAAAATATGATCGCCACTGTTTTCGCTGAGGATATTTACGTAAAGCCTAATAAATATGCACCAGAGTCATCCTTCCAATCCTTCAAGTTCATTAATGCAACATTTATGGAAGAAGGATCACAAATACTCGAACCCCATCTACTAAAAAGTTCTCACTCGAGTTTAAAAATGATCTTTGGCAAAGGTTCCTATGTCGAAAAAGGGCTCGGTAAGAATTTACAAGGGATGGCTCAAGCTCTATAGGTCACCACTAAATCCAACAAAAGAGGCTTAGGATTCAAGGCCAATACAGACTCAAGAAAGCAGCAAGAAAGGAGGATTTGTAACCAGAAGATGACACAATCATTGAATTAAGAGAAAGAATCAAAGCCAACAATGTTTCCATCTCTTCATAAGATATTCCACTTGGGAGGATAAATCGATCCAAACTGACTAAAAGAGTAAAAGGCAAAAGATGTTTTGGTCATCTTGAACAGAACACTTAACAACCTCTGTCTCTAAGATACCAAGCCATAAAAGTCATGTCTTTCCACTAAGACCTAATTTTGATGATAGGGTTATGACAGAAGCCCTACACTTTTCCTATCCCTTTCATGTAGCATCAATAAATGAGAACCTATCTGCCCTTGCCCAAAGGCAGATAGGTGTCCTATGTAAGGGGCATTTTTTTATCAAACATTATTAATGAAATGACTTTTGCATATATCATTCCATATTGTGTATCACTTTTCAACCTTTTAATCTCTATTACTTTTTTACCCTAATTTTTATCCAATCCTTTAGTTGCATGTGTGCCTTTTGCAATGCTTATTTCTTTGCCCTTTCTGATGTCCTAACGATAGTGACATGGATGTGTCTCATGGGTCTTTGAAGATTGATTTTGAATAATCAATTTGCACTAGTGAAGTTAATCCTAAAGAAGATTTCGAAGAAAGCTCTATACCACCAGACCTCTTATGATTAGTTGAGCAAGAGGAGAAACAGATCATACCCCATAAAGACCCAACAAAAGTAATAAATCTGGGTACTCAGGAGGATCGAAAGGAGGTTAAAATCGAAACCTCAATAAAGTTGACAACTAGGACCAAGCTGATAGACCTATTCCAAGAATATCGAGATGTATTCGCTTAGTCATATCAAGACATGCTAGGACTAGACACTGATATAGTGGTCCACAAGTTTCCCATCAAGTCTGGATGCAAAACCAATCCGGAAAAAGTTAAGGAAGATAAAGCCAAAAATGATCCTCAAAATTAAAAAAAAGAGTTAAGAAGTAGTTTGATGTAGGGTTTATTAGAGTAGCCAAATATCTATAATGGGTTTCCAGTATAGTTCCAATCCCAAAGAAAGATGGCAAAGTACAAATGTGTGTTGATTATTGGGATTTGAATTGAGCTAGTCCTAAGGATAACTTCTCACTACCCATATCGACACTTTGGTAGACAACACGACTAAGAATTCTTTGTTCTCCTTCATAGATGGATTCTCAGGCTTCAACCAGATCAACATGGCACCCAAAGAAATGGAGAAAACAACTTTTGTAACCATGTAGGGAATGTTTTGCTATAATGCCATGCCCTTTAGACTTAAAAATAATAGGGCCACCTATCAATGGGCCATGGTAGCCATGTTCCATGACATGATGCATAAAGAAATTAAGGTCTACATTGATGATATGATTGCCAAGTCAACGAAAGAGGATGAGCATGCCATAGACCTTCAGAAACTTTTTGAACAGCTATGAAAATTTGAACTAAATTAAATCCTACCAAATGCACCGTCAGAGTCACTTCAGGTACGCTTCTAGGCTTTATAGTCAGCAAAAAAAGGATTGAAGTTAACCCAGACAAACTTAAAGCCATTCAAGATATGCCACCACCTCAAACCCAAAAGAAAGTGAGAAGCTTTTTGGAAAGACTGAACTACATTGCTAGATTCATATCCTAGCTCACTGACAATGCGACCCTATCTTTCAGCTCCTTCATAAAAAAATCTAGAAGAGTGGAATGAGGCATGTCAAAAAGCCTTTGATA
>JBBYHK010492003.1:0-15854 GCA_038382065.1 Adansonia grandidieri | reverse complement strand
GATACATTGCATAATGTATTGATACATTTGGTCCAAAAACCTTGATGGTATCGATACAATAAACATTGTATCGATACTATGAACCATTGTATCGATACTATGAACCACTGTATCGATACATTTATTTACATAATGCATGTTTTGGTCCTGGCATGGCCTAGTATCAATACATGAGGTCTTGTATCAATACAGAGGCTTATGTAGCGATACATCTACATGCTGTATCGATACAAATGAGGACATTCCAAATTTTTGGCCCGTTGGAGCATTGTATCAATACATGAGAACCATGTATCGATACATTCAAGTAAAATTGTGAATTTCTCATATCTTTTGTCCCTGGATACCTTGGACTACATCATTTGATGCCACATCTTTGCATTTACCTTTGATGTGATCCCTAGGCCTTCTTGACATCCTTAAAGTTATCGCCCGGCGATTATTGCCCCCTTTTACATCCATGCTCCAGATTGCTAAAAATTAGCCCAGGCAATATATGGTGTCTACTCTCTAAAAATAATGCTACAAAGGAAACAATAAGGTTAGTGAAAAAATATGAAGAATACGTACAAAAATCTTCCCATAAATAAAAAATACAGTAAAAGTTTTTGTTTTGAAAATATTGGGAATTAGAGTTAAATAGCAGTTGAATTGAATTAATCAAAATTATTTAACCTGAGATTAATTTTGGGCCTGACTCTCTAACCAATTCCCAGTGGAGTCACAAGCTATCGCGACATGGCCTAAATATGAATCCTAACCAGCCCGACTTTAAATCGAGAGTATATCACTTGTTCCTTTATATATCTATATATCATTATTCTTTTTATTTTTAGGGGCCTATATCATTATAAATGTTAATTTTATTTTCCTATTTAGGGACTGATTTGCAAAGATGAATTGCTCACTTGACTTAACCCTAAATAGACATTATGAAATAGTACTTATTTGGAGTCGCCACCAATCTATTTTAGCCAAGTGAGAATTAGTCACTTGTCAGAGTTTGTATTTTGAAGATTATGAAAAACAAATTCTGAAGTTTTCAAAAATACCAAAGATCGCTTGAAATGGGTCAGGAGTCGATTATAATCACAAGTAAAGGTCAACCTTTTCATGATGTCCAAAAATCACTACCTTATAAATCATGTATTAATATAAAATTTGATTTTTATTTAGTTTCAATATTCTACATTTAATTATAATTACCACATGTCAAAATTTTAATAAAATAAATTTCCATAAAAGAAAATCTAATTTTTATATGTTTTTGAAAATCAAAATATCTTTCACACCTTTCTAGAAGACTAAAAGAACACAAAAGTTTTCATCTCTCTTTCATACCCTCCTAGAAAGCCAGTGGAATATAAAAGGTTTTAAGAAATCAAAATATCTTTTGTACCTCGCTGGAAAGCAGAAGGAATACGAAAGATTTTATTTTTCAAAATTTTTTTTAAAAAAAACCTTGATTTTTATTTTTTTTAAAAGAAGATATCTCGTTATTAAAATAATCTATAGTACTTTTCTCATATGTTGGGATAAATTTCGCATACTATTTTAACATTGGATACAGTGCCTAAATTTGTAAAATTTCCAAAAATAATCAAAACCAAAATTATCGTAAGACTTGGTTTGGACAAGAAGTACCAAACACAACTCTACGGATCCAAATTTGATCAATTTGACAAACATGTTCGCTAAAGTACACCTTTAAGCTAAAAATATCCTAGTGACCCTGATAGACTTGGTTTAAAAATAAATTAACAAAATGTCCCTATGGTGTACCTTAAACATATAAGTATCTAGGTACCTAAAAAATGCTAAAACTTTATAGATAAACAAACCTATTCCTAGTATACACTTTTGACATAAAAGTATCTTGGTGATCACATAGGACTTGGTTCTAACTTAAATTAATAAATGTCTTTTAGGTCTACCTTTGACATAGAAATATCCCAATAACCCTAAAGGGCCCAATAACTTCATAAAAGGGCGAACCTATCCCTATTGTGCACCTTCAACATATAAGTATCTCGGTGAATGTAAAAGGATGTATCCCCACTGCATACCTTTATGTACTTTTGACCTATAAGTATCCCAGTAACCTAGAGGACAAGATGACATCATAAACAAATAAATCTATCCCCAATGCACACCTTTGACATAAAAGTATGCTAGTGATCACATAGGCCTTGGTCCCTAAAATATGATTAAAATACTCCTAAGGTTTACCTTAGACATAAAAGTATCCTAGTAACCTAGAGGACTAAAAAATGATATGAAATGACAATTATACTCTCCATGGATAACTTGGACACACCTAAAAATATAAAAATTGCTAATAGGTCCCTAATCTTTACAAAATTGCATTTTGTATATCCACTAAAAAACCAAAGGAATATGAAAGTTTTAATATTTTCTACACCCCTTCGAAGGACTAGAGGAATGCTAGAAATATTCTTAAAATGTCAAAAATATTTCAATAATTCTAAAATGCAAGGTTTTCTAAATGACTTTTAAACTTTACAAATTTTGCAAAATAGTCCTTACAAGACATAAACATCACAAAGTAACATAAATCACATAACAAAAATCATGGAAATCATATCGAAGATCACGTAATCAATTTAGCCAAGCACCTATGGCCTTGGAACAAAAATTTCGTAATTTTTCAAATAAATCCTTAAATTTTTTGAAATAACAAAATGATTTTAAAATGATAAAAAAATCATAAAACATACTTATACATATTAGAACGAGCATGCAAAAATTTTCAAAAGTGTCCACAAGCAATCGGCCAAGCATGAATAGCCTTGAAGTAAAATTTTTATTTTTGTAATTTAGTCCCTAAAATTTTTGTATTTACAAAATAACCTAAAAAAATCAACACATCACAAAATCATCATAAACAAATTCAGCCAAGCTTGGAATCATCCTTCCAAGGCCTTCCAAAATTTGGGAAAATTATTGTTAAGCCCTTAAACTTTTCAAAATTTTATTCCATGCCCTAATGAAAAAATCAAAAGAATACAAAAGGTTTTAATGTTTTCTACACCCCTTTGGAGGACCAGAGAAATGACAAAAATATTTTAAAATGATTGACATACACCTAAATGAATGATTTTCCTAATGAACTCAAAGCTTTTCTATTTTTCAATTTACTCCCTACGTAACAAAAAGATCATAAATTAAGACCAAACAAATCGTAAAAATCATAAAAACCACACCAAAAATCATGCTACATATTCGACCAAGCTCCCATGACCTTGAAACAAATTTTTTTTTTGCAAATTAGTCCTTAAACTTTATAAAATTACAAAAAGACCCCTAAAATCTAAAAGTGCACAAAACATGTTTAGCAATGCATTAAACACTCCCTTAAAGGCACCTAGGGTTTTTGGCTAAGCACTTAATGTTGGCGTATATCTAATAATTAGCAAATGCATCAAAATTACAAAAATTTCACTAAATCATGCTTATATTCATAAAATCAAGCTTGGAACTATTTTTTCAAAGCTTAAAAAATTTAAAAAAATTATTTGCTAGTTTTATAAATTCTAAAATCATAAAATATAATCAAAGTCATGATACAAAATAACAAAATAAATTGAACAATTTTCACCATAAAATTCAGCCAAGATAACAAAAAACAAACATACATCAATATTTTTTTAACACAACATCATGATAATAACCATAAATAAATATCATCAAACTTAAATAGACAAATAAAATAAAAAAAATAGGTGTGTAAATATATTTATCAACATATTAGCATGAAAATATTCAGAAAAACAATATAAACCTAAACACATATATATATAAAACAAAATCAACACCACATCAAGCAACAATATTTCATAAAAATTAAAACTATAACTAAAAAAATTAAATATAACAACAAAATATAAGAAATTGTTCATAGTCATCACGTTTATCCTTTCAACATGGATTACAATCCATGAGCTTTAACATGATTTTGACTCATAAATAGAAAAAAAATTATGAAATGACCAAAAATTATAAGTTTTATAGGTGTTTATACCTTTAGAAAACTTGAAAGTTGAAAAATTTATAGTTTTTTAGCATTTTTTTTCTTCCTAGAAGCCTAAAACCTAATTTTAGAACAACCTTCCTCTAATTATAGGGGAAGGATTTGGCCAAGGGCTAAAACAAAAGCCCTTGGCTGAAATGTTGTAGGATTTTCTTTTTTCCCTTTTTATTTAATTATTTTTATTTTTTGGTAATTATTACTTTGATTTTGATTTGATTTAGATTAATTAATTCTTTCATTTTATGCATAGTGTCATCCGTGATATTATTAATGCCTAAAAAATTTTAGATGATATTTGTATATATTATGTAAAATTATACCATAAAAATTAATTAGAAAGACAAAATTGTAAAAATTAAAAATTATGTATTTCAAATAAAATTTCATATAATGAATTTAAGATAATAACAAAATCAATTTAAGATAATGAATTTACGATAATAACAAAATCAATTTTAATGTTAACAAAAAACCATTAAAATTCCAAACGCGTAAAATTTTCTATGAAAAACCCTTATCAGGAAAGTTGTTATATGTAAAAATACTAAAATTGATAAAATAAATTGAATTTCGAAACAATGACTCAATATGAATTTAACAATAATATATGAAGAATTTTATAAATTATAAACTTAAAAAAATCCTATAAAAAAAATTTATGTAGTAGAAAACTCCATATCTTAAAAATAGGAAAAAAAAACAAACTAAAACTCATAAAATGAATTGAATTTTGAAAATTTGATTTAATATGAATTTAACAATAATATTTGTAGAATTTTAAAAATTAGAAACTAAAAAAATTCTCTCAAAAAAATTTATAGAGTAGAAAACTTTGTATCTCAAAAATAAAAAAAATTCCAAAACTATGTTTAAAGTTTATAAAAATGAATTTTATCCGATGCATTAGTTAAAATATTAATTTATGAAAATGATAGAGATGAAAACTTGAAATCCGAAATAATTTTTACCAGAAAAATTTTCCGAGCATAACACTTGTGGTATTGTAAAAAATTTAAATTTAAGTCCCAAAATTGATAACTTGATACCTTGTGGTAATAAATGCCAATACAAATTTTTTCTTGAATATTTTTGATTTTCAAAGTGAATAACAGCATAAATCTACATAGGTGTTGGTAAAAATATACGATGATTAATTTCCTAAACTTTACAAAAAATTCTCAAAAATTCTTAAAAATAGGAAATTTGAACATAATAACATTTGTAGAATAAATTTCAAAAATTTCACAAGTATAAAGTTAAAAGCTAATTATTTAACTTAATATCTGTTTTTATTAGAGATTTGTTTTCTACGACTCTTGAAACGATGATAATTTTGTCATGTGCACTTGCGAACATTTAGATATGACTAAAAAGGTCTTGAAAATGTCAAGTCCACCTTAAGAAGTAAACCCTTACTATGCAACTATTAAATTTTTTATCTCGGATATTTTTAGATTATCAGATAAGGGACCGGGACAAAAATAAGTGTCAACATTAGGTAGTATGCTCCCCTTGCAGTATGTTGTCAGATGAAGAGCTTTTGCCAAAGTGCTTCCTTTTAGTGGGATCTCTTCGAGTTGTCGATGGCAATATTATTCACCAAGCAATTAAGTTTGTTTATTGAGATGTCTTAAAGGGCATAAGCCTGATTAAGCACTTTAGCAAAATGTTTCCATACAGCTCTAAACTAATTAATAGGGTTACCACAGATAATTTTGTTGGTTGCTACTTTGATTGCTCCATAATACTATACTCGCTATGTTTTATAAATTTGAGAAATTCAGTTACCTTTTTCTCTTTAACCTATTTCTAAACTTGTACTAGGGTGTTCTCAGCTATTGCGACTTTTCTAGGTCTTTGTTCATTGTCTTGGCCATTACACTAGTTTTACTAGTTTTAGGGTTGCTTGTTACAACCACTTTCGGTCACATGGCTAACTTACAAAATATCGATATTAGCTTACTAGCTTGCAGTAGCCTCTGAAGTCATTATTCCACCATTATACTTCTATGGCACTCACTTGTCATCCTCGAATGGAAAAAGCATTGTCATTCTAATGATGAGTTTAAGAATGATCTCAACTTTAAGAGGAATAGCCTTTGGTTGGTTGTAGTTTATGATGAAAGGGCAACTGACCCCATATGGTGGCTGCGATGAGGCTTTACTGGTCATGTTAATTAACTTTTTTTTTTCTAGGATGGTTCCTTTGTAGAACTCCATTTGCCATTATCCATCATCCTTTGAATAATAGCTAAAAACTTAGGATAATTTTGTAAAACATATCATTAGGTAGCATGAAATTTATAAAAGTTGGTCCTAGAATCTGATTTATCTTCTATATTCCCATAGTTTTTTACAATAAGTCAAACTTCAATTAAAATTACCTAAGCCCTTCCATTGAAGTTTTAACTTCTTTTACATTTGTCTTCACCCATTCTTCTTTTTTGATGGTCAGAGCATTAACTTTGGGTTTAGGGTGGTTTGGTAAAGGGTTTACCATGACATTAAGTTACGAGGTATTATTAAACCGAATAACAGTAGCTTCAAGAAAACTTTGGACCTTCATCTTGAACCTGGATAGTTCTTTATAGAATGGCCCGCTACTCTAGTGTGGTATTTACAGTGTATGTTTGCATTTTACCACTTATAGAAGTTACATTCATACAACATGACAAAGATAGGAGCCACTAACCAGATCTCAAGAAACTTGGCGTACATGTCCTTGTATGAATAAAAAATAAGCATAATTAGGCCCAGGTTGATTAGCTCTTAAGGCTACTGATTGGCATTAAGCCTTGGTTGGCTCTAAATAGGATTTGGGAAGGTGGCTTGTGATATTGTTAGAGCAAGAGCTTTGGCTATAATAAAAGAATAAGTGTTCTATGCCTAATGCCCTTTGTTCTAGCTAGGATAATTGACTAAAGGGAGTTTCTTTTTTCTTTTTATTGACTACCATTTTTTTTGTAGAAGATTCCTTACTTTCAATTTTTGTAGATTTTACCATGATCTCAACCATTTTTCCTGAGATGACAAGGTGGGTGAAATTCTTGGTTGCATTTCCCATCGATTTCTCATAGTATGAAAGGCCTAGAGTATTAATAATATCATGCTGGTCTTTTTTGTTAATCAATGTGGTTGGACCTAAAAGGCTGTATCCCTTCGTCTGTACATATATTCCTTAAAAGATTTGTTGTTTTCTTTTCTATGTTCTAAAAAGATAATATATCTGGTACCTAATTAGCCATATGTTATTGCTGTAGAAATGCATTAGCCAGATTCGTCTAGAATTGAATCTAGGTTCAGTTTAAATCATTATACCATCTCACCATTATCCATCATCCCTTGTATAATAGCTAAAAACTTGGGACAACTTTACAGAACATATCCTTAGGTAGTAAGAAATTTATAGAAGTTGGTCTTGCTATCTGATTTATCTTTTATATTCTAATAGTTTAACTTTAACAATAAGTCCAGCTTCAGCTAGAATTGCCTAAACCCCTTCCATTGAAGTTTTAACTTCTTTTACATTTATCTTCACTTCTTGCTCTTCTTCAATGGTTAGAGTGTTAACTTTGGGTTTAGGGTGGTTCTGTAGAGGGTTTGTTAAGACAATAAGTTACAGGGCATTAGTAAATCAAAATGTAGCAGCCTCAAGAAGACTTTGGACCTTTTTCTTGAAACATGGATAATTCATTATAGAGTGGCTTGCTTCTCTAGTGTGGTATTCACAATGGATATTTGCATCATAGCACTTACAAAAGTTACATTCATATGGCGTGACAAAGATAAGACCCACTAACCAGGTCTCGAGAAACTTGGCATACATGTCCTTGTAAGAACAAAAAAGAGGGTCATAACTGGACCTACGTTGATTAGCTCTTAAGGTTGCTGGTTGGCATTAAGCCTCAGTTGGTTCTAAGTAGGATTTAGAAAGGTGGTTTATGATGCTGTTAGAGTGAGAGCTCTAGCTACAATAAAAGAATAAGTATTATGTGCCTGATGCTTTTGGTTATAGTACTAAGGATGGGGTCCTTAATGGTATGGTTTGTTGGCATAATTACCTAACAAGATTTTTTTCCTTTTATTGACTACCATCTTCTTCTCGGTAAAAGATACACCACTCTTAATCCTTCTAGATTTTATCATTATCTTAACCATTTTACCTAAGATGACAAGGTGGGTAAAATTTTTAGTTACATTCCCCACCAATTTATCATAGTATGAAGGGAGCATAGTGTTAATAATATCATGGTGGTCTTTTTTTTAATCAAGGTGGTTGGACTGAAAAGGCTTTATCCGTCCATCTCTACACATATTCCTTAAAAGATTTATGGTCTTCTTTTCTATGTTCTAAAAAGATAATCTATCAAGAACCTAATCAATCATATGTTTATAAGGCTATAAGAATGCATTAGGTAGATCTGTCTAGCTTGGATCGAGGTTCAATTCAAATCATTATACCATCTAAGCACGACCTTGATAAGCTTTTTTGGAAGTAATGGATGAGGAGCTTGTCGTTACTTGCATGCCTAAACATTTCTAGATAAACATCTTGATATGAGCATAGGTGATATGGTACCCCTGTACTTTTCAAATTTAGCCATCTTGAACTTGGGGCAAGATAACCAAGTCAGCAACCATGCTAAGTTCATCAATGTCAATGCCACTGTAAAGTTAGACCCCCTTTTATGGCTTTGAGGCTTTTTTCAAGGAGCCATAATCTCCCCTTTTTGGCCTCAACTTTGGCTTGTGTCATTGCTTTCAACTTAAGTTTTTCTTCCTTGTCAACGTCTAAGACTACTGGGTCTTTTTGTGCACTGTTGGTCTTACATCTACCCCTTGTGAGAAGGTGTCACAGTTGAAATGGTGCTAGTGCTAGTTTGCTTGTAGGCACATTTTAGGCATTCATTGGTTGAGTGTTTTGTGCGATCACCGTATTGATGTTCTAAGGGTTTATCGACTGTGCGTTTTGTCGTAACGTGACCCGGATGTGATTCTTGACCAAGCCTAACTTAAATGGCCTTAACTTCTATATTTGTTAACGTATCACTATTTTATATTCTCTTATTTCTATAGACCATATCATTATTGATATTTTCTTATTTCTAGGGACTGGATGGTCGAGGTGAATCGTTCACTTAACTTAACCCTAAATAGTCATTACAAAATGACTGTTTATTTGGAGTTGCCACCAATCTATTTAGGCTAGGTGAGATTCGTCACCTATCGAGTACATATTTTGAGGGTCACAAAACCCCAAATACTAACTCCAAGGTCTATGATCATACCAGAGATCATATAAAAAGGTTCGAGAGTTTATTACAATCACAAGTAAGGATCGACCTTTCATGATGCCAAAAAATCAGTACCTTATTAATTACGTGTTAACTTGAATTTTAATTTTTATTCGATTTCGACATATGGAATTTAATTATAAATTCCCAGAAATAATATTTTATGAAGCAAATTTATTATTTTGTGCTAAAAGAAATTGTTTTTTTTTTAATTTGAAGATCAAAATCTCTTATGCACTCCACTGGAAGACCAATGGAACACAAAAGCTCTTTGCCATTCTCTTTTGTACTCCAACAAAAAACCAAAGGAACATAAAAGATTTTAAAATTCAAAATATCATTCGCATCCCACTAGAGGGCTAGAGAAATACAAAAGGTTTTATTTTTCTAAAATTTACAAAAAATTCTAATCTCTACTTTGAAAAAGGTATCTCCTTATTAAAATAATCTGTAGAACCTCTCTCATATTTTAGGAGAAACTCTATTTATTATTTTAACTTGGAGATTTGCCTTAATTTTCTAAAAAAAAGTTTTATATTTTATGAAAAACATTAATAGAACATCCTAGACTCGATAGCAATCTAAAATAACAAACCTATTCCTAATGTGTACCTTTGAAATGAAAATATCCTAGTAATAATGTAAGACTTGGTTCTAATAAAAAATTACCAAAATACCGTTAGGTCATACTTTCGATGTGAAAGTATCTTGGTAACCCTAAAAGAGACAAAAATAATTGAGGAAGGTTGAACCTTTCCAAAATGCACATCTTTGGCATAAAAGCATCCCGATGACTACATAGGACTCAATTTTAAAAATTTACCAAAATGCCCTTAGGTATACCTTTTGCATAAAAGTATCCTGATAACCTTAAAGGACACAAAAATGATTATGGAAGGTTGAACCTATTATAAATGCACATCTTTCACATAAAAGCATCCCGACGACTACCTAAGACTTAGTTCTAATGAAATTACCAAAATGCCCTTGAGGTATCTTTTGACGTGAAAGTATCCCAATAACCTTAAAGGACACAAAAATGATCATGGAAGGTTAAACTTATCCTAAATGCACATCTTTGGCATAAAAGCATCCCAATGACTACCCAAAACTCGGTTGTAGCAAAAATTACTAAAATACCCCTAAGGTATACCTCTAACACGAAAGTATCTTAGTAACCGTGAAGGACATGAAAATGATCATGGAAGGTTGAACTTATCCAAAATGCATATCTTTGGGATAAAAGCATCCCGATGACTACCTAGAACTCGGTTATACCAAAAATCACCAAAATGCCCTTGGGATATACCTTTAACGTGAAAGTATCCTGGTAACCCTAAAAGACATGAAACGATAAGTAATGCTGATTTTTACTCTAAATGAGTAATTTAGATGACAAAATGATCTAAAGTACAAAAATGGCTAATGGGTCCCTAAATTTCTCAAAACTAAATATTAGTCTTAAATTGACTAAAAATGCTAAAAATGTTTTCTTCCAAAATACCCTAAATAGGTAATTTAGATTTTAAAGTAACCTAGAATGCAAAATGCCATTATGCCCCCTAAATTTTTAAAAAATTTGCATTTTGTATCCTAATGGAGAACCGAAAGAATATGAAAGATTTGAATATTTTAGCACCCTATTGGAAAACCAATGGAATGCTAAAAATTTTAAAATAAACAAGTGGATGATTTCATGCTAAAGATGACCATTTTGTCCTAAAAATGCTAGATTTCCCTAAGGGCCCTTAAACTTTTTCAATTTTGCACTTAGGTGCCTAAATAAAAAAGCAACCTAAATCATTTCAAAATATAATTAATTAGGTAAAAATCAGCATGTAAATCATGAAGAACATCCATATGAAGGTTTGGTCAAACACCTTTGACCATAAATTTTTTTTATTTTTTGCAAATTAGTCCCCAAACTTTGCAAAATTGCAAAATGACCCTTAAAGTGTGAAAAATACCTAAATCATGATTTAAATTAAACAAAATCAATTTCCAAGTTACCCATGAAGCTTTCAGCCAAACCCAAAAATAGCCTAAAAAGTTTGCATATTTTTGCAAACTAGTCCCTATGTTCACTGATGTTATAAAAAAAACATGAAAACAAAACAAAACATGGAATTATTACAAAACTATGCACAAAATCATCATCAAAAGAACCTAACAAATTTGTTCAAGCCAAAAATATCAAACATAAGCATGCTTTGACATAAAAAATCATAAACATAAATGAATATTATTAAACCAAAATAAAAATAAAACAAAATAAGAATGAATATATAAATATCCTTAATCATATATTAACTTGAAAATGAAAAAAAAAACTACGTATACATCAACACACATAGACAATAAATTAAGATCTCAACAACAACAACAACAACAACAACATATTTTGCAAGCAAAAATCAATAAATAACTAAAAAAAAAGAAAAACAATATCAAATATAAAAATCACCATGTTTAACCTTTCAACATGGATGAAAATCCATGGGCCTTAACATGGTTTTGAATCATAAATGAGATGGAAAACGAAAAAAAAAAACTGAAGAAAAACAAAAAAAGAATGGAGCTTATTTTTTGTTTTATTTTTTTCTTATTATTGACTTATTGGCATGAAAAGATAAGTTGCATTAATTTTGATTTGCAATTAGTTCCCATTCAAAAATATATTGTCTTCATTACATTTATAATATCGCTAATGGATAAGAAACCAATGAAATTGGTTAGGGGAAAATTGGAAATTAACAATACTAGTTTCCATAAAACTAGTAGAAAATAACTAGTAACCAAAATAAAATTAAAATAATAATAATAATAATAATAATAATAGTAATAATAATAATAATAATAATATAGAAAATTAATAGTTGATAATTATAAATAAAGTTTTAAAAGGAAATAATGAAAAAAACTGATTGGAAGTTCAAAACTCATAAAATTATACGAGAACAAACCTTATCAAGAAAAATTATCATATACGAAAAAATGTAAAACTCATAAAATAAATTGAATTTTTACAGACTGATTTAATAGGGATTAAAATAATATCTAAAGAATTTTTAAAATTGTGAACTCAAAAAAATCCTACTGAAAAATTTACAGAGTAGAAACTCAGTATTTTGGTACATGAAAAATTTTAAAACTCATAAAATAAATTAAAATTTTTAAAACTGATTTAATATAATTTAAATAATAATATTTGAAGAATTTTAAAAATTATAAACCAAGAAAAATTTTTCCAACAAATTTACAGTGTAGAAAACTTGTATTTTAGAAACGAGAAAAATCCTAAAACTTATAACAAATAAAAGATTTTTGCAAAACTGATTTAATGGTGATCAAATGTGTATTTAAAAAATTGTAAAATTCAAAACCCGAGAAAATTTCACCAAAGCTTTTAGAAGTAAAGAAAAGTTCATATTTTAAAACTGAGAAAGTTTCAAAGAATTCATTAAAATTTATATAAAAAGAATTAAATAAAACCTATTATCCAAAATTCTAATTTACAAAATGGTAAAGATGAAAATCCAGAATTTGAGATAATTTTATTAAAAAAATTTTACGAACATGATACTTATAGTATTATGAAAAGTTCAAAATTAATTACTAAAATGGGCAACTTGACATCTTGTGGTATAAAATGCCAAAATAGATTTTTCCTTGAATATTTCTAATTTTTCGAAGTGCAAAGGTATTGTAAAAAATATATGAAAGTCAATTTCCCAAATTTAATGAAAAAATCTTTAAAAAAATTTTGAAAATGAAAATTTTGACTGAGATATTATCTGCAGGGATAGATTTTCAAATTTTGAAAAAAAAATATTAAAAAAATAGTTTTCTCTTAAATATTCGTTCTATATATATGAAATTGGAGATCAAAATATGACTTTTTTTTATCACGTGAACTTATGACCATTTATACATGGCTAAAAAGGTCGTGAAAATGTTTTGTTCATCTAAAAATATCACTCCTAATGAGGGTGGACATTAAGTTTTCAATCTCGGATATTTATGATGAAAAAAGGGACCCAGACGAAATTTGGACAGCTGCCTCTCTTTGACAGTTGCTGGGAATCGAGAATAGGGCAAAAACTAAATAGAAATAATTTCATTCGAGTTGGCAAGCTTTGAAAAATAATCTAGACTAATAACAAACATAAAACTAATTAGTCAAATATAAGACCTTAAATTAAAACGATAATTAGGGTAAAGCCTATATCAAAAGGGGTTGACTAGGATAAAACCATATTAGGCAACGAAAATAAAAGTTAATCGGGACCTTATGATTCCATAAATGAAGGGGGTTAACTAGGACAAAACCAATAAGAAAATGAATGAAAAGGTTGATCGTGATGAAATCTACAAGCCAACAAGTAAAAGAGGTTGCCAGGGACAAAACCAACATGTCAATGAATGAAAAGGTCGATCAGGATGAAACCTATAAACCAACAAATAAAAGGTTTAACCAGGATGAAGCCAATAAGTTAATGTAGGTAAGTGTTAATCGAGACAAAGCCAACACATTAGCGAATGAAAAAGTCGATTGGGATGAAACCCATAAACTAACAAATAAAAGGGTTGACGGGGCCAAAACCAATAAGTCAACAAGTGAAAAGCGTTAATCAAGATGAAACTGATAAGTCAACAAATGAAGAAAGCTGACTAGGTCAAAACTAATAAGTCAACAAATGAAGGGGCTGAATGAGATGAAACTGACAAGTCAACAGATGAAGAGTGTTGACCGGGTTAAAGCTAATAAGTCAACAAAGGTAAGGGTTGACCAAGATGAAACCTACAAATCAACAAATGAAAAGAGTTAATCAGGACAAAACCAGTAAGTCAACATAGGTAAGGGTTGATCGAGATGAAACCTACAAGTCAATAAATAAAGAGAGTTAATTAGGACAAAACCAATAAGTCAACATAGGTAAGGGTTAACCAAGACAAAACCTACAAGTCAACAAATAAAAAGTGTTGACCAAGACAAAACCAATAAGTTAACATAGGTAAAGGTTGATCGGGATGAAATCTACAAGTCAACAAACAAAGAGAGTTGACCGGGATAAAACTAATAAGTCAAAATAGGTAAGGGTTGACCAGGACGAAACCTACAAGTCAATAAATAAAATGTTCGAGATAAAATTGATAAGTCAACAAATAAAAAGGGTTGATCGGGATAAAATCGACAAATCAACAATTAAGACGTTTAGGATAATGTTTGATGCTTCGTTAATTTGAAAAAAAAAATAAGGGAATTACCTTTCAATTTTAATGGAATAAGCATGATCATCATTCTCCATTCATGTCACGTTTAACTTTTCCTGTAAGTTATTAAATATGAATGCATGCGTAATGCATAAACTATTCCTAAAATGCCTTTTTATTTTGAATGTGTGCTTTTTCTTGAAGTTGAAGGCATTTTCAAAAAATATTGCAAATATTTGTATTTTTTTAGGCAAGTGAGTAAGCCTAAACCTTAATTTGAAGGTATCCACAGGAAATAATGTAGGCAAAATGAACCTACTTCGATACTTAGAGTTAAAGGCATTTTCAGAAAATGCCGTGAATATGCTTTTCATTGAGCAAAGGAAACAAAGCTAATTATGCTTGGGTCTAGAGCATTCTATGATTGAACGGAGCGAGTAAGGCTGATGATGCTTGCATTTGAAGCTTCTTATAAAGAATTTATTTTCCTCTTATCAAAACTATCCTTTAATCATGACTTCTAAATTTTTTTTTCTTTGATGATACTCAACCATGTTATCAATTGATTTTAACCCTTCCAAGAATACCTAAAGAATTGAAATGTAACTAAAGTTGCTATAACGTTTAAACCCAATCCAAACTAATGCAAAAAATCTTTTTGTTATTTATTTCTAAAATGTCAACCCATCATTTATCAAAAATATATGCATATGACAAAGATATGATAAAGGTAAAATTGCAAAGGTATAAATAAGAATGACAAATGTATAAACAAAAGAGTGACAAAGGTATGAATAATGATGTCTAGTTATATTCCAAAAGAGGGAGGAAATACAATATTAGGTTTTTTTTTCTTTAATAAGAGTGTATTCAACGTATAGGACAAAATTGGTTCTTATTCAGATAGTTGGAATCTCTCATTCAATTTTTCAAAAGTGTTTCTTAAACAGAACATTACTCTTGCCTGGATCAATCTCGTTGAAGATGGTTTTAATTGCACATTGCCTCATTTTTTTTAGTCTTGAGCTTTTAATGAATTTCATTTCACATATCCTTTTACCCCTAAGCTACCTTTTTCAGGGTTTCAACTTTAGGCCTCCCCCTTTTAACACTTTTATTTTTTCTTTTCTTTTATTCTTTCTTTTTTTTTTTTTTTGAATTGCCTTTTAAGCATAATACTTCTTTACATTATCAACATTAATGAGATTCGAGAGAGTGTGTCCATCCATTTCTGCCAAAATTAATGCCCCATTGGAAAATGTCTTTTGAACCATATAGAGACCTTCCCAATTTAG
>JBBYHK010491959.1:0-15861 GCA_038382065.1 Adansonia grandidieri | reverse complement strand
AAGGTTTGGTAGAGCTCCTTATAGGTCATAGGGATGGGATCAAAATGTTGTCTTGGTTGATTTGCACCTCGATTGTTGAATGCATTACTAGTTGTTCGATTAGTACTTTAGTGAACTTGTGGAGGGCAGCTTTATGGTGGGTTGGATGGGATCGCAAAGGATGGGTTATAGGTTGTGGCACAAATTGGCTATGGGGATATTATGTGGGGTGAGAGTGTGGCGTGCTTGAATAGTGAGGGTTAGGTGCTTGATGCTGTCTTATCTGAGACAAGCCAGCATAACTTATGGCATTGGCCTTCCTTCCTTTTTCTTACTGGCAATAGGCTTTTTCCTTGATCCAGACATTTCCCTAGTTGACATTATACCACTTTTAATGGCCGGGTCAATCATTTCTCTAGAGAGGATTATGTCTACAAATTTCTTGGTGGCATTTCCTATAAGCTTCTCATAGTGAGGAGCACATAAGGTGTGAATGAAAATAACTGTTATCCTTTTTTCTGTAAGGGGCGGCTAGACTAGGGCTGTTTCCTCTCCCATTTTTGGGCATATTGCTTGAAATTTTTAGTGGATCTTTTCTCAAAATTCATTAGGGAAAGTCGATCTAGCACCCAATTCGACATGTGCTGGTATTGATTTAGAAATGCTTTAGCCAAGTCGACTCATGATTGGACTTTCACATTGTCTAGCTCGATATACCACCAAGCTGCTGCCCCAATGAGGCTATGCTGGAAGTAATGGATGAGGAGCTTTTCATCTTTCTCATACCCGGCCATTTTTCATAGGTACATTCAAACATGGATAGAAGGGTCAATTTTCCATTAAACTTTTCAAACTTTGGAACTTTAAACTTTAGGGGAATGATAAGGCACTGAAGATAGGGTTTGTGGATCAAGAGCTCCGAGCTTATCACTCCCCTTAATAGCTTAGAGGTATTTTTCCTATAGCTGGAATTTGTTGACTTCTTCCATAGTCATGGTGAACTTTTGACCTTTTGTTTTCTCTGGATCCTAATGGTCAAAGGCTATCGGATCTGCCGATGAGACTCGTACTTTCACCCCTTGAGTACTGGGAATGAATTGACCTACTGTAATGGGATTTAGGTAGATGACTGGTGGAGCTTAAGCAGCTGGTGGAGGAGTGGGCCATTGTTCTTGTCTAATTTCCCCTTAGGCGGGTTTTGGATTATGGGCAAAAGGACTTTTAACATTTAGAGGATCATTCTTTGTTTTAGCAGTGCTAGCTTGCCCTTTTTCTTTCATAGAGGCTGTCATTAGTTCCATAAGTCTCGCCATCTGAGTTTGCATTTTGCTTTGCTGACGAAGCATCTGGTCCTATGATTCCTTAACCATTAGCTCAAGTTGCTCAATACGAGCTTCATGATCGCTGTCCATGATTTGCTTACGGCATCATGTGTTGTAGCTGTGCATGATGTGAGGTTTCGTGTTCTTGATTGATCTCAGAATCCCTTGCACTTTTATGGCCTAATTCCTGTATTAGAGTTCTATTTAAAAATGTATTTATTAATAAGCATTTATGATGTAATGAATGATTGATGCAAGTGTAATGAAAAAATAGTGAAATCAAATGTGAATATGCATTGGAGATAATTGATTCTTGGAATAGCTTCATCAATAACATCATTCATAGAGTCACAAAAGGGTTTTTTCTTTTATGACATGATTACATTTGAAAGTATCAACTTGATTACATTATGTAATCACACGATCAAGAAAACCCAAAAGTTGTTGCTCATGATCTCCAACATGTACGATGTCTCACCTTATGAATCGAGCTACTTCAATCATGTCATCCACCTCTCGTTGAGCCATCTGAACTTGTTCAGTAAAGTACTGATGTTATTCTTGGTAGTTTAGACATGCTTGGTCGATTGTCGCTTGACAATCTAGTTCGCATTGCTTGGAAACCCTTGGTAGTTTATTAATATGACCTTGATGATCCTGAAAAGACTATTCTAACTCGAGATTCTATAAGTGAGGGCTTCATTTTCAACTTTAGCGGCTCTCGCATCTCACATTTGGGTTTCGAGTCTTTGATTCCTTTGTTGGTAGGTGGAATCAAGAGCACGTGCCCTTGTGAACTTTTCTTTGCTAGTTCTGACTTTCTTTTTTCACTAATTCAGCTCGTGATTGAGAGTGGTAACTTTCGCTTCCCATTTGACTAATGTCTTGCCAATACATTGGGACTTGTTAGCTTTTCAGAGCATTATATAATCCTTGGTTAGGCTTTTGAGGTCATCTTTAAAGCGATCCCTTTCTTTAATGACTTGATCCATTTCATCACTCTTAAGATAGATATCCATCTCTAGCTGACCATTTCCTCCTTAAGTTGAGAGATTTCTATGGCAAATGATGCCTTTTTTCACTTAAACTCCCTCATAATCAGCTCGATCTCAGAAGGTGATTTATCTATTGGTATTTGCAGTATCCTAGAGTTGGGTCATGGTAATGGATCATTGATACGGCGGAGTCTCCATTCTTCATATCTAGGTGTGGTGGGGCTTCTCTCTAGTATATTTCCATACAATGAACCTTCTTCCAAGCTTGAAAAGTGAACTAGACCTTTGCTTTGTAATTGGGCTCTCTATATTCAAAATCTTAATGTCCTAAGTCCTCGAAGAATGAGATGAATTGTTGGCACTAGAACTAATGCAATACCAATAGAGGAGCATAACTAGTATTTCCACAAAATCTTAGAAATGATACACAAGTGTAGTCTCCACATCTATACATAATCGACTAAGGGAACATCCATGGGGCTCTCCACGTGATTTTTTCCTCCTTGACGTTTCGTAATTCCTTGACCTAATGCTTTTCTATCTTATCCCGATGACATTCTTCCTCTAATACGGTGGAAAGAGAATTGAACTCGAAGAAAAAATTTTGCCTAGTTATTTCCTCCCTAACAAAGAGATGACCTATGAGCTATATCTAGAGCAATAGGGCAAGCCCGATAAACCTTCCTATTCCAATTCTTTTACAAAAACTAAGGGGGCATATGGTTTTGGTAATTATGGCAAAAGTAAGGTTGATGTCACAACATAGGCGAGAAAATAAATCTATGATTGCCGCCTCTACATAACCAAAAGTCTTTCGGAATATAACGAGCCCCTAAATTGCCATAACGTAGACATCTTAAGCTTTTTTTTTATTAGAAAGATTTACCATGGCCTCTTTCAAGCTGGCCTAAGAGATGCATTCGCTGCTCCTTTTTACGTTGACGTGACTATCAACCCATTCTTTTATTACGCCAAGAAATTGCCTCAACCTTTTCTTGAACGGATGGGGCGATAATGCTTTGTAGTAAATCCGATCAGACTTAGCCCTTTCTATGTTGAGCGAAGCTGTGTATTCATTAATGGTAGGGACTAAATCTTGTTGATCGAAGGTGAAACATCAGTAGGCCAGATTCCAGAACTATGCAACTGCTCATAGTAAGCCATCATCCAACTGAACTCAAAGTAAGAGAGTTATATCCCCATACTTTTTAGTGAAGGCTTATTTCTTATTGTTATCCCAACTATCCCAAATGTGCTTCAATTCCTGACAATCATTCTAACGAAAATCGATCTTGACCTCGTCATGCATTTTTGAGGCGTAGTCAGGCTTTAGGATGTCCCCTTCTTGATGTTGGTGACCTTCTGACTATGTTTCGATGTTTTCAAAAGACTCGATAAAGGAGATAAGCTATTGCTCCATAAATTATGCCTCTTGCTGAACATCGAACTAGAACAATTGTCCCAAAATGATGATAGTCATGATAGTTATGATAAGATGATGCATGCACCAAAACACAAATAAAGAGAAAATAAGTTAGTGGAGCATATAGGAGACAAATGTAAAGAAATAAAGAATTTAAGAACATTAGAACAAAATATTCATAACATGTCTTAACCAAGGTGGTGAAATGAGAAACGGGCAGCATTTCAACATGCCATGATGAATCTGCCCTTCATGAGGTGATGCAATATCCTATTTTGATGGAAAAATTATCGACTAATAGTAATATTCGTTTATCACTACTAGTGCGGATACGTGTTAAGCCGTGACTCGGACATCATAATGGCTTATAGCATAAGACATTGCCAACAGTGGTTTTTTGCTCACCGTCACTTATTTAGACAACGATTAGCCATCGCTCAAACGGTATGACAGCATGCCTTGATAAATGATAAAAATGCAGATGTGGGTGAAAATTGCGTACTTATTTTCACCTACATAATTATGGTAATTAAGAGTAAAGGTTAAGAATGTTTCCTTGAGTGACCCTATTCTCAAGGTATTCTGGTAGCATTCCGATATGATTTGACATGGTTTAGCTTATAGGGCTCACTATATAAGGTTTAAATTGATGCTTAAATAGGTATCCAAATTGCTCCTCTGTCCAGTAAGGACAATCATAGGACCCCGATCCTAAACCCATCATGGGTTTGGCAGAACGAGTTTAATTCGTTAGATGTATTTTCGTATGCAAATGCAGAAGGTTACTCATGAGAGGCATAGGTAATTTACATATGGGAAGTTATTGCCATGCCTATATGGAGGGTTACTCATGGAGGCGAATAGCTCACTTCCTCCTAATGATTGGGTTATAACCATGCCATGGAGTTTGGTGGGACTTTAAAGCTCGTACAAGTGCACAGTGTGTGATGGGGAAATGATCAAACCTTTTTGCTTACTCCCATATCACCACTTTTATTAAACTGATGATTATTCAAAAATAAGACAATCCTAACAATCGTGTCAAACAAAAGATTAATTGACCAAATGAAAAAAGGGTCATAATTAAATAATGATCGAAGATCAAAGGAACTGAGAACCTAGCAAGACACGACTAGTTATTGGCCTAACTCTATATACAATCCCTAGTGGAGTAACCAAGCTATCGCAATATGCCCTAGGGTGGATCCTTATGGATCTATCAGTGCATACGACTTAAAATATTTTTTTGACTTAGGAATATCTTCTTAACTAAGACTTTTCCTTCATAACATGATGAGAATGAGAAAGTATAGATTCTTGACTTATGACAAAGTGAGGGGGACCATGAGATGAATCGTTCATCTTGTTGGCCTCGAATGACCATTACAAAATGACCAATGCTTGGAGTTGCCATCGATCATTTAGGGCTAGAGATGATCGGATGCCTATTGAAACCTATGTTTTGAGTTACGAAACTCAAAACATCTATCCTGTGGTCTACGTAGTACAAAGATTCGTCATTTGGGTTCGGGAGTTGGTTATGCACGATGAGATATGAGCCTCCTCATGATGCTTGAAATCAGTACCCTACTAGCTATGTCTTATCTTAGTTTTGACTTTGTTGATCTTAACTCATCACTATTTTGATATAACCCCTTTTAATGCATGAATTTTATATAAATACAAATCCAAGTTTTGAAGAAAAGATCTAATCTTATATACGCCCAAAGAGATGGGGAATATAGAGATTTTCAATAAAAATGACCTTTAGATTTTATTTTAAAAATGGAATGTTCCACTTTGGGCATTGGAGAGATACCCACGCAGAACATTTCCTTTAATTTTATTTGAAATGATTGGAAAACATGAATGCAAATAATCATCACAAATAAATCACATTAGTAAGGCAACAAATGAATAACATAACATGGATCATTCAATGCAACGGTAAAAAAAAAAAAAAGGATGGACTATTGGAATTTATCTTACTATTGGCATCGATTATCTAGAAATAAACAAATCAATAATTTTTAAGATACCTTTAGGTTTCTTAATTGAACAAAGTTTGTTTGACACATTCATGGAAATCTGAAAAGGAGAAAATTTTTAATTGTAGTTGAAAAATAGGGTTGGAGTATCCCCTCAGAAAGATGGGATTGAAGTATCCCCATGGATGACGAATAATTTTGATGAAGAAAGATCTTTTAAGGTTAACAATTTTGAAAAATGGGATTGGAGTATCCCCTCAGAAATTTAAGGCTAGAGTATCCTCATGGATAACAAATAATTTGAGAAAGGAAGATTTTTTTAGATCTTAACAAATTTGAAAAGCGGGGTTGGAGTGTTCCCTCTGAAGGTCGGGGTTAGAGTATCCTTAAAAGTGACATGTCTAACACTCTTTAGAGAAGTCGAGTTGGAAAAATTAAGTTGACAAAACTTTGTGATTTAGAAAATAATTGAGCATTTGGATGATTTTTAGCAAAAGAAGTTTTTACGAATGAGGATGGTAAAGATGTAAAATATGTTCGTGCCTTGATACGAGCTTATGGGAGGTTGGAGTATGTTCTCGAGTCTGATCGGGGCATACAAAGACATTCGAATGTCTCAAGAGGAAATTCAAGAAAACAACTTGATTTTCACCATGACCGAGAATAGGGGATAATATCACACGATCCTATTTTTTGAATTTATTCTAGATTGGTTTAAAGGCTTTAGAGGATGGACAAGATACCATTAGAAAGCTTACTCGATGAGGGTCAATCTAAAAATATTTCCAATATCCCAAAAAGTCACTTTCCGAGGGAATAAATTTCCAAGTTCAGATTTATTATGCCACTGGCAGAGCATGCAAGGGACAAGGTATGTTAAAATTTGAAAAATCACCTCACACTCATTTGGTATCAATAAATTGCAAACGATACCTTTTTGAAAAGAGAATTCTTAGGAAAAATGTTTTAAAATTTTGAAAAAATCAATTAGTGGGTCTAAAAGGCCCGATCAGAATACATGTTGCTGATTCTAGGGTTTTGGATAGTATAGATTTGAAAAATCATAACTCTTTCATGCAAAATGATCCAAAGGTGAATAAGACAATGTTTTAAAGATAATTTGACACATTTTGAGAGAAAAATATCAGAAAATTCATGAAAATTCATTTTGGATTTTAAACTAATTTTTCAATTTGCAACAGTTGTGCTACCAGCAGGGGACAAACCAAAGCAAAGGTTATATTTTTTATTTCTTTGTGTTTTTAAGCCCAAACTCGAGCCATTAACATTCAAACATCCATGATTGAAGGGAAAGAGTGGCATGAGTGTCACAAACTCATTTGCTTAGCCCTGGAGTATTTTAGGATGATGAAATAGCCTGTTGATCATATCACTCAAGGTTTTGACTAAAAAACAAGGCACAAACATTTTGGGAACAAGTGTAAGGCTATTTTCGTTGCAAAATCAGAAGATTTGAGCTCGTTTAACCAAGATTCCAGATCTGAAAAACTTAATTTTCCCCAAGATTTTTGCTAACTTCAAGGAAAATGCTAAGTCCATGCTAATCCTCATTGGTTAAGGTTAACATGCTTGGCTTGGGGAGGTTTTGAAAATCAATTTTTTTTGACAGCCATTAAATATGCATTTTGAGTAGGAGAAAACAATAAACATACAAGGGGATGGAACAAAGCATGAATGGGGATACAAACTTTACAAACGGTGTAGACAAAAAAAGTGTTATGCATACATCTCATGGAGTGAAGCATGTTAAAAATGACAATGATTCATGACAAGATGCGAGCTAATGTATAAATATGCTTGAAATATGTTAGGCTAAGGATTCATACGTGGATTAATCATAACAAGATGCATGGATATGGCATAAAATGCATGAGCAAGAGCTATCAAAATAATAAGGATGAAATAAGGCATTTTGCACATCAAAGGGGCATTAAGGCATCCAAATCCTAAACTACCACAACAAAAGCCACAATAATGCATGAAAATCCTAAGAGGCTAATGGAAACATGGATAGCTCACTAAAGTGATGAAGATGCTGAAAAATAAAAAATAAAAGTGATAAAGTAGGAAGTTATACTAACAAAACTTTAATTTTTAGCCAAACAGTTGAAGCAGCAGAGATAGCTTGAATTTCCTTCTCTTCCTTATTGTGAATAAGCAAGAAAAAGAAAGAAACAATGAGGTTTTGGTTCCGATATGGATGAGGGTGATTTTTAGAATTGGTAGTGGTTGAAAGTGAGTGTTGTTGGGCTATTTTTGGGTGCTGAGTGAAGAGCTACAGGATTTGGTTTTCTTGATGTGTGAATGTGTTTTGGAAGCCAAAAAATGAGCTAGAATCTAAAGTCCCTTAGCTGAGATATAAGTAGTCTATTTATACTAGCATTTTAGAGCCAAATTGGAGGTGTTTTTGGTCATTTCTCAAGGGGGAAAAAGTGATGTCAGCTTGGTGGCTATAAAGTGGCTATAGGGAGCCACTTGCTACCAATGTGATGGACATAGGGTGGCTAGTTTAAATGCTGAAATGATTTTCTAGCAAATAGGGTGGCTGATGTTAATCTTGGTCAACAAACTAGGGAAGAGTAGGGTGATCACATGACATTGACCTTTTTTATCTAATTTAGACTTCAAATAAATGTTTTGAATAATTCAAAAGTCCAAATTCGTAATCTGATATGGGTTTTGATCTTTTTTTATGCAAAGAATTGAGTTAAAATCGAGTTTTTAATCAGTGGTGGACGAATCAAAAATGCCTAGCCATGGAAAATGGCCTGTATGCATCGATGCATTGCTGAATGTATTGATACATTTGGTCCAAAAACCTTGAGTGTATTGATACAATGAACATTGATCATTGTATAGATGCTATAAACCATTTTATCGATATTATGAACCATTGTATCGATACTTGTTGCTATGTATCGATACATTTCTTTACAGAATGCATGTTTTAGTTTGGCGTGGCCTAGTATCGATACATGAGCTCCTGTATCGATACATAAGCTCATGTATCAATACATTTACATGTTGTATTGATACAAATAAGGACATTTCAAATTTTTGGATCGTTGGAGCATTGTATTGATACATGAGAACTATGTATCGATACATTCAAGAAAAAATATGAATTTTCTCATATCTTTTGTCCTTGAACACCTTGAACTACATCTTTTGATGCCACATCTTTGCATTCATCTTTGATATGATCCATAGGCCTTCTTGACCTCTTCAAAATACTTTTTCTCCAGGTGACATCATCCCATCTCATGTCCATGGTCTAGATTGCTAAAAATTAGCTCGGACAAAATAAGGTGTCTACATAAGGAAAAAATTGGAAGGAGAAACTTTTCTTGTGAAACCAAAGCATCAATATCATGCATCATAATGAGATAAATGTGTTTTTATAGTCTAATCAGAAAAGGAATAGAGACTGGTACAAGAATCAAGGTTCATCATATCTAAGAGATTTGATTCGAACGAAAAAGATGAAAAAAAAAAGCTTTTCTTGTGAAGCCAGAGCATCAATATCATGCATACTATTGAGGTGAATGTGTTTTTATAGTCCAATCAAAAAAAGAATAGAGACTGGTATGAGAATCCATGTTCATCATATCAAAGGGATAAACTATGATTAAAAGAAAAAAGATAGAAAAAAAAGCTTTTCTTGTGAGATGAAAGCACCAATATGATGCATCCTAATTATATGAATGTGTTTTTCTAGCCCAATCACAAAAACAATGGAGATTGTTACGAGAAGCTATGTTCATCACATCTACGAGATGAACTTTGACTTTAAGGAAACCAATGGAAAGAAAAGCTTTTGTTATGAAACCAAAGCATCAATATGATGCATTTTATTGAGAAAAATGTGTTTTTATATCCCAATCACAAAAATAATGAAGATTGTTGTGAGAATCCATGTTGATTACATATGAGATATGAACTTTGATTCTAAGGAAAAAACATTGAAAGAAAAGCTTTTCTTGTGACACCGATGCATCAATATCATGCATCTTGTTGAGAAAAATGTGTTTTTATAGCTTAATTAAAAAAAAGATTATTATGAGAATTGATGTTTGCCACATCTAAAAGATGAACTTTGATTCTAAGGAAAATGATGGAAAGAAATGCTTTTCTTATGAATTTATAGCATCAATATCATGCATCCTAACGAGATGAATGCGTTTATGCAACCTAGTCACATAAAGAATGAGATTGCTATGAGAATCCATGTTTGTCATATTTAAGGGATGAACTTTGATTCTAAAGGAAACAATGGAAAGAAAACTTTTCTTATGAAACCAACGCATCAATATCATGCACCCTATTGAGGGGAACATATATTTATAGCCCGATCACACAAAAAATGAAGATTGTTACGAGAATCCATGTTTGTCTTATACAAAGGTTGAAGTTTGATTTTAAGTAAAAAAATTTAAAGAAAAGCTTTTCCTAGGAAACAAGGTAGTAATATCTTGCATCCTTATGAGAAAAATGTGTTTTATAGCCGAATCATAAAAAGTATGGAGATCATTGCAAGATTCCAAATATCTTACATCAAAAGGATGAACTTTGATTCTAAGGAAAATGATAGAAAGAAAAGCTTTTCCTATGAAATAACAGCATCAAAATCAGGCATCCTACTGAAGAGCATTTGTTTTTATAGTCCAATCACAAAAAGAATGGAGATTATTATGAGAATCCATGTTTGTCAAATCTAAGGGATAAACTTTGATTCTAAGGAAAATGATGGAAAGAAAAACTTTTCTTGTGAAACCAAAACATCCATATCAATATTAAGAAAAATGTGTTTTTATAGCCAAATCACAAAAGGATTGGAGATTGTTATGAGAATTCATGTTCATCACATTTGAGGGATGAATTTTGATTTTAAGAAAAAAGATTAAAAGAAAAGCGTTTCTTGTGAAACCAAAGGATCAATATCTTATATCTTATTGAGAAAAAAACATGTTTTTACAGCCTAATCATAAAAAGAATATAGGTTATTATGAGAATCCATGTTCATTTCAACCAAGGGATGAACTTTGATCCATGGAAAATAAGGGAAAGAAAAGCTTTTCCTGTTAAGCCAAAACATCAATATCATGCATCCTAATGAAGTGAATGTGTTTTTATAGCCCAATCACAAAAAGAATGGAGACTATTATGAGAATCAATTTTTGTTACATCCAAGGAATCAACTTTTATTTCAAAGGAAAATGAAGGAAAAAAAAACTTTTCTTGTGAAGCCAAAGTAGCAATATCATGCATTCTATTGAGAAAAATGTGTTTTTATAGCCAATCATAAAAGAATTGATTGGTAGAGAATCCATTTTCATCTCAACTAGGGGATGAATTTTAATCTATGGAAAATCATGGAAAGAAAAGCTTTTCCTGTGAAATCAAAGCATCAATATCATGCACTCTAATAATGTGAATGTATTTTTATAGCCCAATCATAAAAAGAAAATTGGAGAATGTTACGAGAATTCATGTTCATCACTTCTAAGGGATGAACTTTGATTCAAAGGAAAATGATGGAAGCAAAGCTTTTCCTATGAAACCAAAGCATTAATATCAAGCATCTTATTGAGAAGAATGTGTTTTTGTAGCCTAATCACAGAAAGAATGGAGATTGTTATGAGAATCCATGTTTTTCTTAACCAAGAGATGAACTTTGATCAATGGAAAATGACGGGAAGAAAAACTTTTCTTATGAAACTAAAGTATTAATATCATGCATCCTAATGATGTGAATGTGTTTTTATATCCAAACCACAAAAAGAATGGAGATTGTTATGAGAATCCATATTGGTCATATCTAAAGGATGGAGTTTGATTCAAAGGAAAATGATGGAAAGAAATGCTTTTCTTATGAAATGAAAGCATCAATATTATGCATCCTAATGATGTGAATGTGTTTTTATAGCCTAATCACAAAAAGAATGGAGATTGTTAGCAGAATCCATGTTCATCACATCTAAGGGATGAACTTTGATGCAAAGAAAAATGATGAAAAGAACAGTTTTTCTTGTGAAAACAAAGCATCAATATCATGCATCTTATTGAGAAGAATGTGTTTTTTTTTTTACCAAATCGCAAAAAAAAATAGAGATTGTTATGAAAATCTATGTTCTTCTCAACCAAGGGACAAACTTTGATTGATGGAAAATGATAGAAAGAAAAGCTTTTCTTATGAGACCAAAGCATCAATATCATTCATCCTTATGATGTGAATGCGTCTTTATATCCCAATCACAAAATGAATGGAGATTATTATGAGAATCCATCTTCGTCACATCTAAGGGATGAACTTCGATTCAAAGCCAAATGATGGAAAGAATTGCCTTTCTTGTCAAACTAAAGCGTCAATAACATGCATCCTAATGATGTGAATGTGTTTTTATAGCCCAATCACAAAAAGAATGGAGATTGTTACTAGAATCCATGGTCGTCATGACTAAGGGATGAACTTTGATTCAGAGGAAAATTATGGAAAGAAAAGCTTTTCTTTTGAAACCGAAGCATCAATATCATGCATCTTACTAAGAAAAATGTGTTTTTATAGCCTAATCACAAAAAGAATGGAGATTGTTATGAGAATCTATGTTCATTTCAACCAAGAGATGAACTTTGATCTATAAAAAATGATGGAAAGAAAAGCTTTTCTTATGAAGCCAAAGCATCAACATCATATATCCTAATGATGTGAATGTGTTTTAATGGCCTAATCATAGAAAGAATAAAGATTGTTATGAGAATCCAAGTTTGTCACATCTAAGTGATGAACTTTGATTCAAAGAAAAATGATGGAAAGAAAAGCTTTTCTTTTAAAACCAAAGATCAATATCACATATCCCAATGATGCGAATATGGTTTTGTAGCCCAAGCACAAGAAGAATAAAGGTTGTTATGAGAATCCATGTTCATCACATCTAAGGGATGAACTTTGATTCAAAGAAAAATGATGGAAAAAAACATTTCTTGTGAAACCAAGGCATTAATATCATGCATCTTATTAAGAAGAATGTGTTTTTGTAGCCCAATCATAGAAAGAGTAGAGATTGTTATGACAATCTATGTTCTTCTTGACCAAAGGACGAGTTTTGATTAATGGAAAATGATGAAAAGAAAAGCTTTCCTTGTGAAACTGAAGCATCAATATCTTGCATCTTGTTGAAAAAAATGTGTTTTTATAGCCTAATCACAAAAAAATGGAGATTGTTACGTGAATTCGTGTTCATCTCAACCAAGAGATGGAGTTTGATCAATGAAAAAAGATGGAAAGAAAAGCTTTTCTTATAAAGTCGAAGCATCAATATCATGCACCCTAATAATGTGAATGTGTTTTTATAGCCCAATCACAAAAAGAATGGAGATTTTTTTATGAATCCATGTTCATCACATCTAAGTGATGAGCCTTGATTCAAAGAAAAATGATGGAGAGAAAAGCTTCTTTTATGAAACCATAGCATCAATATCAAGCATCTTATTGAAAAGAATATGTTTTTTTAGCCCAATCACAAAAAGAATGGAGATTGCTAGGAGAATCTGTGTTCTTCTCAACCAAAGGATAAACTTTGATCAATGAAAAATGATGGCAAGAAAAGCTTTTCTTACGAAGCCAAAGCATTAATATCATGCATCCTAATGATGTGAATGTGTTTTTATATCCCAACCATAAAAAGAATGGAGATTGTTTTGAGAATCCATATTGGTCATATCTAAGGGATGAAGTTTGACTCAAAGTAAAATAATGAAAAGAAATACTTTTCTTATGAAACGAAAGCATCAATATCACGCATCCTAATGATGTGAATGTATTTTTATAGCCTAATCACAAAAAAAACGGAGATTGTTAGGAGAATCCATGTTCATCACATCTAAGGACTTTGATTCAAAGAAAAATTATGGAAAGAACAGCTTTTCTTGTGAAACCAAAGCATCAATATCATGCATCTTATTGAGAAGAATGTGTTCTTTTTTTAACCAAATTGCAAAAAAAAAAAGGAGATTATGAAAATCTATGTTTTTCTCAACCAGGGGATGAACTTTGATCAATGGAAATTGATAGAAAGAAAAAATTTTCTTATGAAACGAAAGCATCAATATCATGCATCCTAATGATGTGAATGTGCCTTTATATTCCAATCACAAAAAAATGGAAAATATTATAAGAATCCATCTTCATCATATCTAAGGGATGAACTTTGATTCAAAGCCAAATGATGGAAAGAATTGCTTTTCTTGTGAAACTAAAGCACCAATATCATGCATCCTAATGATGCGAATGTGTTTTTATAGCCTAATCACAAAAAGAATGGAGATTGTTACTAGAATCCATGATAGTCACGACTGAGGGATGAACTTTTATTCAAAGGAAAATTATGGAAAGAAAAGCTTTTCTTTTGAAACCAAAGCATCAATATCATGCATCTTACTGAGAAAATGTGTTTTTATAGCCTAATCATAAAAAGAATGGAGATTGTTATGAGAATATGTGTTTATTTGAACCAAGAGATGAACTTTGACCTACAAAAAATGATGGAAAGAAAAGCTTTTCTTATAAAGCCAAAGCATCAATATCATGTATCTAATGATGTGAATTTTTTTTATGGCCCAATCACAAAAAGAATAAAGATTGTTATGAGAATTGATGTTCATCACATCTAAGGGATGAACTTTGATTCAAAGAAAAATGATGGGAACAAAAACTTTTCTTGTGAAACCAAAGCATCAATATCACGTATCCCAATGATATGAATGTGTTTTGTTGGCCCAATCATAAGAAGAATAAAGGCTGTTATGAGAATCCATGTTCATCACATCTAAGGGATAAACTTTGATTCAAAGAAAAATGATGGAAAGAAAAACATTTCTTGTGAAACCAAGGCATCAGTATCATGCATCTTATTGAGAAGAATGTGTTTTTGTAGCCCAATCATAGAAAAAATGGAGATTGTGATAAGAATCAATGTTCTTCTTAACTAAGGGATGAATTTTGATCAATGGAAAACGATGAAAAAAAAGCTTCTCTTATGAAATCGAAGCATCAATATCTTGCTTCTTGATGCAAAAAATGTGTTTTTATAGCCTAATCATAAAAAAATGGAGATTGTTACGAGAATTTGTGTTCATCTCAACTAAGAGACAAAGTTTGATCAAAATGATGGAAAGAAAAGCTTTTCTTATAAAGCGAAAGCATCAATATCGTGCACCCTAATGATGTGAATGTGTTTTTATAGCCCAATCACAAAAAGAATAGAGATTTTTATGACAATCCATGTTTATCACATCTAAGGGATGAACTTTGATTCAAAGAAAAATAATGGAAAGAAAAGCTCTTTTTTGTGAAACCACAGCATCAATGTCAAGCATCTTATTGAAAAGAATATGATTTTCTAGCACAATCATAAAATGAATGGAGATTGCTAGGAGAATCTGTGTTCTTCTTAAACAAGTGATGGACTTTGATCGATGGACAATGATGGAAAGAAAAGCTTTTCTTATAAAGCCAAAACATTAATATCATGCATCCTAATGATGTGAATGTGTTTTTATAGTCCAATCATAAAAAAATGGATATTGTTACGAGAATCCATCTTCGCTACATCAAAGGGATGAACTTTAATTCAAAGGAAAATGATGGAAGGAAAAGCTTTTCTTATGAAACCAAAGCATTAATATCATGCATCCTAATGATGTGAATGTGTTTTTATAGCCCAATCACAAAAAGAATGGCGATTTTTATGAGAATCCATGTTCATTACATCTAAGGGATGAACTTTGATTCAAAGGAAAATGATGGAAAAAATGCTTTACCTATGAAACCAAAGCATCAATATCACTTATCCCAATGATGTGAAAATGTTTTCATAGCCCAGTCACAAAATAGAATGTAGGTTGTCACGAGAATCAATGTTCATCACATCTGAGGGATGAACTTTGATTCATAGAACAATGATGAAAAGAAAAGCTTTTTTTCTAAAACCAAAGCATCAATATCATGAATCTTTTTGAGAAGAATGTGTTTTTGTAGCCTAATCACAAAAAAATGGAGATTGTTATAAGAATCCATGTTCTTTACAACCAAGGGATGAATTTTGATCAATGGAAAATGATGGAAAGAAAAGCTT
>JBBYHK010491949.1:3715-15862 GCA_038382065.1 Adansonia grandidieri | reverse complement strand
GGCAGGCCCAGTGAAACTCTGCCTCTGACTCTGAGTGCAAAAACTAGCATTGTAATAAACAGAATTGGTTAAGGTTATGTCAGCAGAATGATACTTTTCTGAATTGCAATTTGCAATGAAGAAGTCATTTGTCCAGTTGATCACGGTTCATAAAGCGCTTAAAGATCAGAAACTTTAAACTGATTAGGAAATCTGACTCACAAGCTTATCTTCTTAACTGTTCCAGGAAACTAAGCGACAGTTTTTGGGCAAAAGAATCAACCAAAACAATCTGTTTCTGCCATGGTTGTGCAGAATTCAAAGTAAAGAAGAAGCCAGAATTCTTTAGATAACATTCGTTATGCACTGACCCACATGCTCTTGTTTTCGTTATCCACCAAAATGCTATATATAACACCCCAATGGAGTTTCCCATTAAACAAGCATAAGCAGTATTATCTCTCTTATATATATATATATATATATATATATATATATGTATATATATAATTAACTAAGAAAAAACAACAACAATAATGAAGGGTGTTGGCATCTCAGTTTTCGTTGTGCTTGCTATGGTGCAACTCATGGTGAAGCCAGGACAGGCCGACGTAACTTGTGATCAAGTTAATGAATGTTTAGGTTCTTGCATTCCTTACCTTACCTCAGGGGCCGGTAATCCCACGGCTCAGTGTTGTGGTGGTGTGAGGAAACTCCAGAAAATTGCTCAAACCACCGCAGACAGGCAACAAGCCTGCAACCGTGTAAAGTTAGCTGCTGCTCATTTCCCCACCATTAAGGAAGATGCAGCCTCATCTCTCCCTCCCAAGTGCAATGTTCAAATTAATTTTCCAATCTCCAAGAACACCAAATGCAAAGAGTAAGTCCCTTTGTTTTATTTTTTTAATTTCTTCAAATAGAATTAAATCCAACATACGTATTATTATCACGCTATGATCAAAACTGTGCTTAACATTTTCCCTCTTCTTGCCCTGCAATGCAGCATCCACTAAAATGTAGGCTGGCCATCAAGGATTTTATAAAGAGAAATAAATTAAGCTGTGAGGAAGCTACTGGGTGTTTGTTTGTTGCCATCTCTGGGGTTATCCTAATTAATATTGCTGTTTTTCAAATAATGACCCATATTATGCATTCTAAGATTAGATCATGCAATGTGTATCTGAGCTTATTGCAGTATTAATAAAAAATGACGTTTGATAAAAATTTCATGTGTTCATGTACTGCCTCAATTCATAGTAATACAGGATAATCGGATTTTACAACTCGTAATGTTTATTGGTTTTAATGAGACTTCACAATTTTGAATACAATATAAAAAGCACGACACATTTAATAAATACAAAAACATTGTAATAAACAAGATGCAACATATTTAAAAATTATATATTTAATAAATTTATCTTATTCGTATTTAAAATTTTAACACATTTAATGACTTATGTTATATTTATAGTTAAATAACTAAAAAAAATGAAATAATACACATACATAAATTGTCAAAACTATTTCTAATAATTAATATTAGACAATCGTATATACCCATAATTTCATAATTCGGAAGAAAATTCAAATGCCATTTCAAAGTAGAAAAATTAAGATGATGATGATAACTTATTACTTCTCTTTTCTTTTTTTCGTTTTTTCTTTTTTTTTTTTTTTTTTTTGCATTCTTATTTTCTTATAAATAACGATATTGAAATTTTATATCCCTGTAAAAATCATTTTTTTTTTACGTGACGTAATGAATAAAATTTTATAAATGTAGTAGAGGAGAAAAACAAAAAGTCCTAGTGGAAACGAATGGGCCATTTGGTAATTATTTAGTTGGTCTGATTTGCATGAAGCCCAACACTAATTGAAGTCGGCTTGTATGAAACTAGGCCCAACAAGTTTAATCTTCTCTTCTCTGTTACTCTTCGGGTAAACAAAACTAATATCTCCGACAACAATTCTATAATATGATCAAAACTTTGCTTAACATTGTTTCCTAAATTTCCCTTTTTCCTTGCCATGCGTGCAGTATCCACTAAGATGGAAACAATTAGCAATATCCACAAAAATATGTGGAGCCCAAAACATATGCACCTGTTGGATTCCATTTGAAACTAGCAAATTAGCAAATGAGCAAAAACAAACATACCGGCTAATCTTCACCAATAAATTCTGTAAGCCAATCAACAAATATAATTCCAGAAACTACTACAGTAGTACCAGTACTAGTACTTTCCAAAGGAAAAGAGTGAAAAGAAGCTGGTCTTTAATTCTCCATAATACAGTGGTACAGACAAAGGACAACAGAGACAAAACAGATTTAGTCCACAGAAGATACTGTTGCATGAATAGAATACGGACACGAAAATTACGAGGTACGGGTCTACATCCATCCCCATGCAAAGATTCCTTACAAGAAAAAGGGGGAAGGAAATTTCACCCAAACCTAAAAGCAGATTTTAAAAAATAAATTCAGAGACAATAGAAGGGGAGAAAATCAAAATCACTATGCAAACTTGTTCTGATTCTTCCTATATTCGAATGGTTACATAGACCGTAAAATGTGCAACAGGCATATGAAACACTTACCTAATATTGCGCTGGTTCTTGAATTAGATGGAAGATTCTAGTTGATGGTGCTCAAGGTTTCTAAGTACAATTCTTGCAAAGATTTTAGCCTCAATAGGGGCGGTTGCTGCTGCAGCTGCAGCACGCAGAACCCTTGCGGCTCCAGCACCCTGCATAAGGCTAGCATGGTGCACTGCATGTCGCCCACCAGGAACAGTGAACTGCAATTATTGATTAAAATAAAAACGGAACATGCAAAAACCGCTTGGTATAAGTTGAGCAAACACTTATTATGCTTAAAAATGAAACAGGATCTTCATAATTACTGGATACCAGAGGGAATCCATAGGAATAAATTACCTGGAGTAGAGCAAATGCAGCGCATGCCTTGAGTATTGAGGAAGAGTTTCGAAGCATGGAGACAAATCTTCCAATTTCAGCTCCACTGAGGAATAAGAAGTCATGTTAATTCAGACAGATTAACTTGAAGTCACAACCCCACACGCCCGCAGATACAACATGAAGGAGAGCGGGCTAGCATAAAAGATTACAGACTGCTGCTCAACATGATTGATGAATTCTAAAAGTGCAAAGATCGCTTGACCAGAATTTTCAGTGAAGAAAATTTGGCAAGTAAGCTTATCAAAAAGGATATTTTAACAAAGGGAGACATAGATACCATACTGGAGGTTATCCTTTAAAAACTAAGGTAAAAGCATATTGCAATCCCCTAAATTTACGATTGTGTTTCTTGATTGACATCTATAGTTGGCACCTTCTTCGTTAACGGCAAACCATTTTCTTTGTGCAACTCATGCTATGAAATAGAGAACATAATTATCTTAAAGCAGAAATGCATCTGGAATACAACCAGGGGTAAAAGGATGAGGAAGTAACCTGCATCTCAGATGCCCCGCTTCTTGAATACGAGCTCTTTCAGTTACTTGTGACAATGCTGCTGGGGCTGATGAAGCAGCTGCTGCCGCAAATGCTTGTGGATCAGAGAATGTAAGAATAAAAGCTTCAATACGTTTCAAAGCCATTCTTCTGGCCCCATCCAAGCTCACAATCTTTGAAGTGCTTTCCGATGATGTTCCTATTGGTGCAAACTCATCAATCCTGCTAAAAATATCATGAGGCAAATTATTTTTTGGATGATTGAAATTTTATTCAAATACACAAAAAAAAAAGGCACTATATATGTCTAGCCCTTTACAGTTTAGCTTTGTTGGTTAATACCCCAATGGTTACAAAGCTCTCCACTCAAAGCGTTTATATTTACAATTAAATTAGAACAAAATCTAGCCTTCATAGGTCACAGTAGTAACTATTGGATATAATGTGATATATAGAAAGCAAATTATCACCAAAGATAGTTCTGGTTATTTTCCCACAGGACACATACAATATATTAAGAGCCCTTTGACATTATATGATATCTTGTGCATGGATAATAAAACACTAATTGCTTGGTGATATCAACCTTCACTCATTCCAGCCCTTAATTTTTCTTTCTACCATTTAGAAACTCTTAAGAGTGTAATTTTCAAAAAAAGCAACATTTAACACCCCCTTAAAGGAACTATGGCACGTGTTATCCAAAAACTTCAAATAGAGCTCATGGAAGGTCCTTGCAAGAATTACTTTTCAGGTTAAGGTGATCGGTTGGCTTACTTTCTCATGAGTTCCCTTTTCTCTTATTCATCCAAGGACATGAAGGGGAAAACCAGAATCTGATTCAAACATTTGATATCTAGAGATTTGAGGGGGGAAAAAAACAAATTTGTAAATTTCTATTACAATAAATAATACATTAAAGTTGCTTTTAATAGTTGTGAATTGACCTGAACTCATTATTTAGGAATAAATAATGGTCGGCATCCAGACCAGACAACATCTACACTAAAGCAATTGCAGAAAAAACAATTTGATATACTTTAACTTGTCTGAAAGATTTCAGAATAGAAAAATATATAAACTTTATCCATAAATAACTTCAGCAATTTACTCTGTTTAGAAGCTGCCTTTATAAGAATAGACTGTAGAGATATATGTTCCAATTTTCAGTCATTGGTTATATTATCTTCAACCTGAGATTTCATCATGCTAAGGCAAAATACAACATTATACACCAATTAAATATTATGGAGATCAAGACCATGATAAAAGATCTAGACAGAGAAAATAGACCAAGATATGTAAGGCTATAGTTTATGCAATTAAGGATAGAAAGAAAAAAATTACCTTCCATCAAACATATATGCCAGTGCCAATGCAGCCATGAAGCGTGCCATTTTTGATGCTGATGAAGAACAAAGATGAGCAAGTGTGGGTACCCCGCCCTCTTCGACTATACGAAGAGCGTTACTAGGGTTAAAAGCAAGGTTCCAGAGAGCCCCTGCAGCAGTTTCATGAACATCCTGAAAGCAAAAGCATAACTTAAGATCAAATGAGATGCCACCTATGAAAACAGATTCTACAGTAGCTGCAAGGGATGGCTGATGAAATGCTTACTTCAGCATCAGAGCGTGCAAGTGCAATCAGGGGCACAATGCCTCCTTCTCGTCCAATAGCAATGCTAACAACGACCAAAAATAAATAGCATCAATACTCTGCCTATTAGAGTTCCATGGCATTACAAAATGGAATATTTGCTTCAAACAATGCATGAACAAAAAAAAAATGCAGTTGCAACTAAGAATAACAAACTAAGATTTCATCATGAAGCTTCGGTGGTAGTAACCATTATGACAAGAAGCCGCAATCAAATGATGCTGCTTTGCACAAACATGCATGTTCAAGACTTCAAAACAGCAATATGCAAATTGCTCAAGGTTTAGGCCGTAATATGATGATAGCGAAGGATTATGACAAAACTGTAGCTGGGAAAAAAATGAAGAAGACAAAAGGCAGCACAAACAGCAGGGCTTCTGCCCCTATTGTTTTAAGCCTTGTGTTCCAAATGCATAAAAAGAAAAAAATCCAGGAGGGCCAAAAGTTAAAAAAAAAAAAAAAACATTTAATGCACATTCAGACTGCAGGATTTCTATCACCAACCCATGCATAGCTTTGAATGTCCACATACGGAAGAAAAAAATTGCAGTACCTGTTGGCTTCCGACACTGACAATCCCCAAAGAGCACCAGCTGCTCTCTCTTGAAGACCTGGGGAAGCACTTGAACAGGATTTGGCAAGAGTAATCTACATAAAACAAAAAGACAATGCCTTTACAATGTAGTTAACTCTTTACCAACTGAAACATATATTAAGCCAGAAATTTTTGAGCACTACCAAAGAATTATCGTGAAGGCAAAAGCAAAAATTAACTAATCTTTAACATTACTCAATTTCTGTAAGACTTCCAATAGTGGCTCATATTTCAGGATTCAGAATTCACACCATGCCACAACAGAACAAGAGGAAAGGAATTGAACATCAAAGATATCTGCTGGAATCCATGGCATACATGAAAGAGAAAGCCTCAGATGACCAAGACACATATGCTCCACATCTCAACATATTAAGTTAGATTAAGGCATTTACTGCACTAAACGGTTTAAAAGTCTACACAGAACAATCTGTTCAAGCAAAATTGTGTAAGCTGCACACCATTAAAAAGTACTGGATATCTAGGAGGCCTTTTAGTAGACCTCAAAAAGTTATCTACTTTTTGCTGCACATTATGGTAACCAAGACTACCCCTCCTTGGGCGGAGAACAAATTATGGGCTAAAATGCTAAATATCATACCAATGCCTCAATACCACCAGCTGCCGCAATTGCTTCTCGATTTCTGTCATCAAATGACAAATTCCACAATGCACCAGTAGCTTCTTGCCTGTTTCAATCAATAGATATCATCATATAAGTTAGAACAAACCTATTACAGAAACGACATAATTTTGTGCATGGAGAAAATAAGTTAAGGTCTAAATCTGGATTTGTTACTATGAGATCAACAAGAAAATGCAGACAGCTGAAACAAATATTGTGGGACCAGCGGATTAGTATTGAACCTATTTACATGCAAAAACATATAAGAGGTGGTACAAAGATAGAAAGAAGGCGCTCAGCAGCAGGGAATCGTAATCTTGGAATAGGAATTTGATGGAAGTAGAGGCAACAATATATAAAAACTAGTACAGAATGCCTGCAGCTCCATGCAAATCAATTCTAAAGCTTCAATTGATGCTCCCAAACACAGCAAAATTTATAATGAGAAAATGCACTGACAGTAACACACACAAATGAATGCTTTTAAGAAATCAAAGAGCCAGCCGAAATACATGACTATAAATTACCTGACACCTTCATGAGCAGAACGTGTAAGTTGAACTAGCGCTTCAAGAGCACCAGCCTCTTGTCCTACAGCAGCATTGTTACTGTTGCTGTCACCATGAGCAGCCAAATTTGCTAAGGCACGAGCAGCCTAGCATATATGCACACGACATTAATCAACTCGCAACAAACATGTAGTATTTGGTTTCACAACTGACACTTGAATGGTGAAACAAAAAAAAAAAAAAGATTCCAAGACAAATGTAAACAAAGCAAGTTGACAGTTGAAGCCATAATGTCGAATATTGAATTTACTAGCTTTTTTAATTCCATGCCTATCAGAGCGCCGAATGCATAGCATCAGTAAGCATTTGCACATGACAGGATGCTTAGCATCAAAAGAAGTGCAGTGTGGTGATAATAAGACTACTAAGAAAATTTTCAACCATCTAGAACAATGTCATAAAATATCCTGGAGTTGTAGTGAATGGGTCTATAACATAGCAAAAATCAGATAATTCTAATCATTTCATATCAAAACAATTCAATGGAAGTGAATATATCATGCACAGTCCAAGGTTCCCTCTTAATTGTTAAAGTAATGGCACCTGTTCTTGCACTCCTTCAAACTTGCAGTTACAGGCAAGCATCACTAACGCATGCACACCACCTGCAATAGCAACTTCCATACTACATTTATCATCAGCTGCCAAGTTTGCCAAGGCACCAGCTGCACGTTCCTGAAAACACACAATGGAAATCATGACCCAAACAATGAACTATAGCCTAACAGCAACTCCAACCATGAGAGCCTCAGATGCTACATGATATTTAAACATAGTACACAAGCCAAAACATTGCATAAAGAGAAACATACAAGAACTCCGTCACCGTCAAAGGACCATTTGAATACAAGGTCAACCAAGGCTTTGACTCCACCAGCCTCAGCAATTGCAGCCTAATTCATTTAAGAATAAGTGGTTACAACTAGAGATAGAAAACTAATGTTCCCAGGTCTTCAGAAACGCAATGAATAGTACAAACCTTGTGCTCTTCTCCGACAGAGAGGTTCCATAGCCCTCCAGCTGCCTCCTCAGCAACCAGCCTGTTCACGGACTTTGCCAAACCAGCAAGGATACTAATTCCTCCTTCTTCGGCAACAGCTTTTGCAACATTCGCATTCACAGACAAGTTTGCTATAGCCTACACCATTAAAATTTCCAAAATCAACTCGAATGTCTGATGTCAACTAGCAACCTCAGTCCTCAAGAAAATAGATGGAAAAATGATAATGCACATAAAAATGTTGTGAATAATATATTCTATGGAAAAGGTAAGAATCAAACCATCCTATCATCACTAGAGTCAACAAAATTAGCTAAAAGAAATGTATAGATGATAATTGCACCTGTGACGATAAAACTATATTTAAAAAAAAATAGAAAGAAAATATATAACCTTTGCAGCCTCAGACTGAAGCCCTTCCCGCCAGGATTTCGCTATGTTCAGAAGAAGTCGGATGCCACCTTCTCGCATAACTGCTTCAGCCCTTCCACAATCTATGCTAGCATTTTCATCATCAATAACAACAAAAGTTGCAAGTCCGGTGGCTGCCCTTTCTTGAACATCCTCTTGTGAGCTCTGCATCAGGCTGAGCAACAGTGCTGCCCCTTGCTTGAGCCAGAAATCATCAAGACCTTGTGGATTGCTCTCAGCAATACGCAAAAGCGTATGAGCCAGGATCCATTCAAGCCAAGTCATGATCTCATTCAAGTTTTTATCTTTGTTCTTTGAGCACCTCCAATCAAAAAAAGCATTTCTCTCTTTCTTTTTATTTTCGGCAAATAAAGAAGATAGTTCTCTAAAAATATCAGAAAAAAGGGCAAGCAACAATTTGCCTTTGGTTTTAATGTTGCTAACGCTGGTGTCCTGTTCAAGAACCAGACAATTTAAAGCACACAAAACCTTCAAGCTCTGGGATGAGGACAACAATCTAGAAACAGCAGCTGAACCAATATCAGTTCGTGAAACATCCAATCCAATCAACTTAGGCAGCTTGGGCCAGAGATGTGAAACCACACCCCATTTCATATTTGACGTCCCAGCAACAGAGAGGAAGCGAACAGATAAAATATTTCCCAATGCTGCCTCATCAACATTTAGACAATCAAGGAACCCAACATCAACAAGATTTGGGCAGTGCTTAGCCAAAGCATTTATCGCATCAGCATAAACATCCCTTATTCCAGACAAGCGAAGTTTCTTCAATTTTGGACAGCAAAGAGCTATTGCTTTTATAGCATCGCCACTGATCCTCTCACAAAAGTCCGGCCCAAGCATAAGACTTTCCAGAGCCTCATGTCGAGCAACAATCACAGATAGAGTAGCATCAGTTATTTTCCTGCAGTAATCACCGCTTATTTCACTCAAATTCTTAGCTTGAAGATGAATTATTGCATCAGCGGACTCTGCCCCACGGAACCTAAGCTTTTGAAGATTCACACACCTTGAAGCAAGAGATGTAGCCGTTGCAGTATCAAATTTATGAGCACGGAGATCCAATGAACTCCATAAACACTGAGAAGCACCCAAAACCCTCAATGTTCTACACGTTGATGACAAGCTCGCTCTGTCACGGTAATTCAGACACGAAAACAACTGAATCACTGTATCGTCAGGCAAGCTTGTCCAGTCCACAAACCCATTTCTATCAGGACCAAAATCCTCAACTTCAATTTCAGGGTAACTTAATGAGACACCGTCATCCTTCCCTTTCTTTGCCACCTTTCGCCGTACCCTACGACTCATGTCTTGATCAATCTAAAAAGCACTCCAGATACCGAAATCCTTTGAACCTCAAAGCAACTAAACATATAACCAGCAAGAGCACAAACAAGGAACTCAATACATGAACCCTTCAAACTCAAATACCCAATTCATAAAACCACTTAACAAGCACGAGGAGATGCCGAAAAAACAATAGTCCTTGGCCTCAAAAAAAACCTAATCCTCAAACCAGCAATGGGTTGTATGTACGTCATAACCAATAAATCTTTAATTTGGATAATTTACAATAATCAAATTGTCCGATATCCACAACCCAATAAAATCTCGAATGATAAATGCATTGCAAGGATGAAAATCGAATGTTCTTCTCAAACCTGAGAGAGCTCAGGCTTTTCTCGGTATGTGGGCAAACCCTTAAATCTCGTAGCTTTCAGATTAAATCACTAAGAGCTTTTCTTTCCTTGTATTTTTTTATCTGATTGCATTGGAAGAGGTTTCAATGGAAATACAATGGAAAAAGGAAAGACCGAGAAAGAGAAAGAAAAGGATAGAGAGAGAGTTAAAGAAGCATTGGAGAGAATTTAGGCAAGCATTTGAGAGAAAAAAGCAGAGAACGAAACCAAACCCTCAAGGCATACGTTTACACCTCTTTTGGCTAATTTTTCATTTTTCTTGGAAAATAATAGTGAGAATTTTTACAGCATTATTATTAAGACGTAAGGAATCAATCATGGCAGAGGTGGATATATAATCCTATCGGTGCTTCATACTGTAATTTGCCTCTTTGAATTGTATAGACATCGATAAGAGTTTTCCCGTCAGAAAAAAAGTTAGTTTACGTTCCCCTTAGCCGGTACTGTACTCGTGTGGCATTGGTTTCTATTTTTACGTGACATAGATTTCGAAGAAAAATCGATAACGGTTTATGCCACTCTATTGGCTTATTAAATTTATATTGATTTATATCGATTAATACTGACATTTATCATATATATTAAAATAAAATTTTGATACATTTATTTTATATTTTATATGTTTAAAAACTTTAGGTATTAGATATTTTATTAATATTGACATATATATATAGTACATATTGACATAAAGATTTTGATATATTTTAAAATTCATATTTATGTATAAACATATATACAATTAAAATATATTACATTAAGCATATAACATAAAATTAATTCATAATAATATTGCTTTGATGTAGATAATTTCATATTGTATTTGGTGAGAATAACAAAAAAGCAAAACGTAAGTTTTGATATTATGTTAAACATCTAATCTAAATCAAATAATAATAGATGAAAGGCTCAACTTTAATAAAAACAAATAAAAAAACTCTATATTTAACAAATATAAGATAATTTCACTTAACATAACAGAGTTATATTTTATATGAAAAAACTTAAAAATAAGCTTTCTATATTTTATATACATATATATATATATACGAAAAAAATATTTAAAAAATACTAAATATTCAACACAATACATCAAAATCTGTCAATATTAGAATAAAAATAATAAACTCACCCATTTAGCATTCGTTACTTTGTACTTAAGTAGTAAGTTACAATTTGATGAATAAAAAGTTGAGTTTTTGAAGAAAGAACTTTTAATAATGTGACATATTATTTATATAATAATATTATATTAAATATAATAATTGATAATTTTAACATAAAACTTTAAACTTTGTTAACAAAATCTTTAATAAAAAAATTACTTAACCTTTTGAATCAGGTTAAAAATAAGATAATATGTATTTTAAAGAGCAAATAAGCCAAATAACTCTTAACGGATGATATCAAGAGAAATTCGAAAAAAATTCGTCTGTCCTCAATGCAGTAAAAGGTGAGCAAATGAAATTATACCTAAATTTGTGAATTTCATTATCTTTTAAAATAATAATGGAAGAAGATTTTTAAATCAAATTGAATCAAAAAGCGATCTATTGTTTTAATTATTTGTACTGATTTTTTTATTTTTTAAAAGAATTAAAGAATTTAAGAGTAAATAAATGAATAAATGAATAAATAAGGAAAAAAAATCATAATTAGGTTCTCAGAATTACGACGTTTGGATTTGCTTAAGTTTTGTATATGCGCAACGGACTAATGTGTTTTCCATTTAAAAAAGAAAAATAAAATTATAATTTTGTTGAATGAGTTAAAGGTACATGTACTGACACTTAACATTTCATGAAATGGATAATTTTTATAAATTGTGTAGATAAATTATAAATTAAAAGGATAAATATTTTTTTATATTTATTATAATATTTTTATCATTTGATTTTATAATAGCATAAAATTTATTATCAGAAATATATTATTATATTTTTAAAAAAATTAAAATTGAATAACTATAAAATAATTTTTTATAGTAGATAATTATTTTGAAAATTAAAAAGATTTAAAACACTTTAATTTTGTATAAAATATAATATAGATAAGTGTAATTTGAAAGCATAAAAATCAGTCTGAAATTTGAAAACCAAAAGAGTCCACGTATT
>JBBYHK010491928.1:0-15863 GCA_038382065.1 Adansonia grandidieri | reverse complement strand
TCTTTTATGTGACTTTTGTGATTATTTTAATTCATTTGAAGCTTAATTTTACATTTTAATCATGTAAGGGCCAATTTATAATTTTAGGAAAGTTTAGGGACTAGCTTGCAAATAATAGAAAATTTTGTTGTATGGTCAAAGGATTTGATCGAAAGCTTCATGGATAACTTGGAAACTGATTTTAGGTATTTTATATCATGCTCTAGGTATTTTTCACACTTTAGGGGTATTTTGCAATTTTTCAAAGTTTAGGGGCTAGTTTGCAAATAATGGAAAATTTTTTTTAGTCAAAGGTGTTTGATTGAACCTTCTTATGGATGTTCTTTATGATTTACATGCTGATTTTTACCTGATTAATTATATTTTATGATGATTTAGGCTTTTTTTTTACTTAGGTACCTAAGTGTAAAATCGAGAAAGTTTATGGACTCTTAGGAAAATTTAGAATTTTCTGGGACAAAATGGTTATCTTTAGCATGAAATCATCTGCTTAGAATTATTTTAAATATTTTTAGCATCCCATTGATCTTCTGGTGAAGTGTTAAAAAATATAAAAACCTTTTGTATTCTTTTGGTTCTCCATTAGGGTATGAAATGTAATTTTTGAAAATTTAGAGGCCCATTAGCAATTTTCATACTTTAGGCCATTTAGAGTAAGAATCATCATTACTTGTCCTTTAGAGTCCATTGGGGTACCGAGATACTCTTATGTCGAAGGTATACCTCAGAAGCGTTTCTGTAATTTTTTTCTCACCAAGATGCTTTTATGCCAAAGGTGAATGTTTAGGGTTCATGTAGCCTTTTTAGGTTATTTTTAAGTCCATTAAGGGTACCGGGATACTTTCATTGCGAAGGTATACCTCAGGGACATTTTTATAATTTTTCTTCATCAGGATGCTTTTATGCCAAAGGTGAATGTTGAGGGTTCATTTAACCTTTTTAGGTCATTTTTGAGTCCATTAGGGGTACTAGGGTCTTTTCATGTCGAAGGTATACTTAAGGGACATTTTTGTAATTTTTCTTATCAAGTGCCTTAGTGTCGATGGTAAGCCTTAGGAATATTTTAATTTTCTTTAGAATCCAATCCTAAGTAGTTGCTAGGTGCCTTAGTGTTGATGGTAAGCCTTAGGAATATTTTAATTTTCCTTAGAACCAAATCCTAAGTAGTCACTGGGTGCCTTAGTGTCAATGGTAAGCCTTAGGGATATTTTAATTATTCTTAAAACCTAGTCTTAAGTAACCATCGAGTATTTCTATGTCGAAGGTATACTTTAAAGATCAGTTCGTTTTTCTTTTATCTTTTTAGCCCTTAGATTTGAATTAGTACTTTAGTGTCTAGACCGAGTCATAGGTCTTTTGTTTTTGTTTCAAATAAAATTCGTATGTCTTTGTAAAATAAAGGCAATGTCTCAGAGTTAGAGTGATGCATGAAATTCCTTCCACCCTTATGTGATAGGGGTTTTATGGATCATTCTAATGATGAGATACCTTTTTCAAAATGGAAATCGAGAATTTTATACAAATAAAAACCTTTCACATTCTGCCAGGTACTCTAGTAGCAAATGAAAGACATTTTGGTTTTTTTAGAACCTTTTATGTCCCTTTGGTTTTCCGTTGGGGTATAAAAGGGAATAATAAAAACTTTTTGTGTCCTATTGGTTTTTCGGTGGGGGTGCGTAAGATGTTTCGATTTTCAAAATGCAAAACCCTGATTTTCTCTCATGGAATAATAAAATCTTATTTTAACAATATGGGAATTGCAATTAAATACCACATATTAAAATCGGATAAAAATTAAAGTTCAAATTAACCATGATCAATAAGGTACCAATTTTGGGCACCACTAGAGGGTCGATCCTTACTTGTGGCTATAATCAACTCTTGAACCCTTAAAAACAATCTCTGCTACTCTATAGACCATGGAATTTATCTTTAAGGTTTTGTGACCCTTACAGCATTAATTTTGATAGGTGAACAATCTCACCTGGCCAAAATAGATTGGTGGCGACTCGAAACAAATGGTCATTTCGTGATGACTATTTAGGGTTAAAATGGGCGAATGATTCATCTTAACTACCGAGTCCCAAAAAACAAGAGAATATTAATATCAATACGGCCCAAAAAAAAAGAAGAAAAAGTAGTTTTGAAATAATGATACATTACTAGTTATATAGTCAAGGGCAGTTTAGGTCGGGCTTGGTTTGGATTCACATCCAGGCCATGTTATGATAGCTTGGCGACTCCACTGGGACCAAATTGTTTTTAGAGAGTCAGCCTAAAATTGATTATGTGTTAATTAAATTTTAATTAATCCGGTTTTAATTGGTATTTAGTTTCATTTCCTATTTTTGAAAAATTTTCTTTATGACTTATTTTATTTTTAAGTCAATTTTTGTGTATTTTCTCTTTATTTAAAAAAGGGTATGCTTATCCCTTCGCACACAATGTGCACATCTATAATAGTTTCCTTTCTATCTAATGTGCGAGGGACATAAGTACCTAATAAGTTAGGAGGAGGTGAAGTAGCTCTGCCTTTTGAGGTGTTAGCCTCTATTTAGGCTAGTGAAAACCTACCAGGTGTAAACTCCTACCCTGGCCCAAGGTATTAGCCTCATTACAGGCATGGGAGATACTCCCACTCTAATTGAACCTTTTCTGACATAAATCCGTGATGGATAAAGAGAAAGTACCTTGTTAGTCCATTCTAGACTAGGGGTAATTCGAGAATCAATTTAGGGGTTTTACCTAAACCTTATATAGTGAATCTTGGCAGCTCCCCAGTTAGTACCATACCCTTACTATAGGTGTCATCGAGGTTAGGGACATACAAAGGGATATGCATGCCTTTTTCTTTCTTTATTCGCTTGCTTTATTTCAATTACATCTTTGTTATATTATTCATTGCTATGCTTTACTATCTGGAATATTTATTTCATGGATACTAACTTGTTTACTTTTTTCTTTTCTTGTCCTTCTTGTGCATCATTCATTTGCATCATGGGCATATGCTTTAGGCCTGATTTTAGATCTATCTAATTTCCATTCGATTTTATGGCAAACCAAGCTAAAGTGGTGGTTATTTCTAGAACTTTTGAAGAAGTTTGCAAATAGTCTAAACTAAATCAGAGAAAATAGGAGAATTGCATACCCGACGACTTTTTATCGAGATTGCCGAAGATCACACACTTGGATCTCAGACAAAATAATATTTTTGAATTGTCACATATATGGGAAGAATGGCATGAAGCTAAGCAAACCCAATTTATGGCAAAATGTAGACATATGGCCATGTTGTTAAAGATCCCCATAGATGAATAGTTAGTTTGAGCTCTGATAGAATTCTGGGAGCCCTCTTACCAATGCTTTTAATTTAACCACCACCTACCATAGAAGAGATTGCATCATTATTAGGGTTAGGACAAGTGGAGACAAGACCTATGTACTGCAAAGAGCATAACCTAGTGAGTCATAGAAAGAGATTGGCATAGATCCTTGATTGATCTCCCCAATCTCTTCACTTCAAACATATAGGCAATACCACAGTTGTTTCATGGCAATTTTTGAAGGAGTATATATGGGATTAGCCAAAAAAAAAAAAAAAGCCCTCGATGCATTTGCTTTAGCCATATACGAGTTGGTTTTCTTCCCAAAGGTGCTCAGACATGTAGAAATAGTAGTGATGATTGAGCGCTTTGACTGGTTAAAGCAAAATATGCCTCCTGCCCCTACCATCTTAGTAGAAATTATTTGAGCACTTAACGTGTGTCAGAAGTCTCATGAAGATAAATTCTTCGGGAGTACATTAGTGCTATATATCTGGGCCTGTAGCCATTTTTAGGAAAATGGCGTCGAAAGGATTAGACCCCATTTCTCACATTCTATCCCTCTTTAGCATTTTATGGAGAAAGATTGGCCATGGTCATCAACAAAGAATCAGTGGATGATGTCATTGAAGAAATTGGATCTGAAAGAGATAGCATGGAGAGCTTCTTGGTTCAAACCTAAATCTGTCCTGTATAGGTGCAGTCAATTGTCATTTATGCCTTTGCTTGGATTATAGCATACAGTTGGATATGCATCATTTTTGGTCTAACGGCAATATGGGACTAAGCAATTCATCCCCATGACTTTCGATTTGGCTAGTATGGATTTGTATTATCATAGGGAAGGATACAAGAACATGCTTCTAACAACTATCGTACATTAGAAAGAGAGATACAAGTCTAGGCTACTTTTTTACACAGATCAGACCACTCTCGGGTACAATGCATAGAGATCAATTCGAGGTTGTAATTTCATTATTCCAAGCACAAAGGGGGTTGGTTTTCAAGCGACTATTCAACAAAGCCTCCCATGCCTTCTGAAGTGGAGTTAATTAGAGAAGAGGCAGAAAGAGACTGGAAAAGAGCAGTTGCCGAGAATCAAGCCTCCAAGAAGAGATCATGTATCTAAAGATGAAGATGGAAGCTAAAGAAAAGGATCTTTAGAAAATATAGGAGTAGTACACTTTAATGAAGCATGATTGGGTAGAACAAAACAAGAAGATAAAAATCATTGGTCTACCCGAGAGCTCCAGCAAATTTCCTAGTCAAGTTACCAAGGAAATGCATAAGCTCAGCAGAGAGCTTGGAAAGTGGAAAGCTAAAGCCGTGGGAAGCAAAGCCAAGGCAGCTACATTCGAACAAGAGCAAAGGGCGCATATGGAATCATGAAGATAATGGAAGAGGTCTATGGAAAAGAATGAGCGGCTCAAAAATGCCCTTCACCAAGAATGGGAAAAGATGATAGAATTACTCCAAGAAAAAGAAGCATTCATTTTAGCTTTAGGGCAAGGAAGATAAGAGTTGTCTCAAAGATAGCGTGACATTGAGGCATGGGCCCAAGCATACTAGGAAATGGATGTCTATTAGGATAACAAGTTTTGTCGAGTCTGAGATGAACGTGACAAGTGGATGGCCAATTTGCTAGGGTGATAGTTTTATATTGATCATCTAATGAAACAAATTCACTCAGTAATCATCCAAGCGAGGGATATAGTAGAGAGGATCCAAGGACTTTGAAGACAAATCAACCTAGTTGGCGAATTTAGCCCGAAATTTTTGGAATAAGCCAAAAAGCAATATGACCAAATTAGGAAGTTTTATGGACATAATTCTAATATGATAAGTGATGAGTAATTCCTTTGTAAAATCAATGGAAATTATGGATTTTGAAGTCTTGTAGTAAAGCAAATGCCCTTGAATACATTCATTACTCATGCATTCATACACATACACATATGATTATTGATCTATTAATAATTACTTAATTCTTGAAAATTTTGGAATTCAGCCAAGATTTAACCATTGCGAATCAAGACCAATCAACATCGTCAATACCCACACATAGTTACTAAACTAGAGGAAGAGCAAGGAGAATGGCTGAAGACCATATTGCAAGATTGGAACGGGTCAAGGAAAGCCACACGCAGGCTCAAGAGGCTATGTGGAAAAGCAGGATGAACTTCAAGCTTAAATCACACAGATGATAGAGCTACTATTAGTTAGGAGGCCAACTTGCCTCACGTAGAAAGCAAATACTGATGCTCCCACTGAAGGATTCGAGAGGCACCAATTGAAGAATTAGGCACCAACCCATCATCGGTCAATGCCTAAAACCTACAACATAGGGCTAGGATAGCTACTCTATCAGTCATCGTCATAAACCCTAAGGCCATACCTCAAGAAATGACTATGCGAGCTATTCTCGTCCAAGAGGAATACATAGGACTAGGCATCGATGAAGAAGAGAAGATTAAGTAAAAGGCCAAAGAAGTAGTTGAGGCCAAAAAAGAAAAGGAATAGGCAAAATTACTACTCCTTAAAAGAAGGTTAAAAGCCATAGAGAGGGCTAAATTATATAGCAATATGGACATTGAAGACCTCAACTTAGTCCCAGATCTTATTCTCCCCTCGAAATTTAAGATGCCAGAGTTTGAGAAGTATAAAGGCACTACGTCCCTGTAGACACACATCAAAATGTTCATTAGAAAAATGACAGGCTACTCATAAGATGATAAACTCTTGATCTAATGTTTTTAGGAAAGCCTGTCAGGATCGGCATTGCGATGGTATAATGATTTGAATCGTACCCAAATTAAACGTTGGGCTGACTTGGCAAGTGTTTTTCTCCAATAATACAAGCATATGGCTAAATGGGATCTAGATTATTTGACCCTCCAAAATTTAGAGAAAAAGTCAACGAATCCTTCAAAGAATATGCCCAACAATGGGGGGACGTATCCTCTCAAGTCCAATTGCCCTTGATAAAGAAAAAAATTACAATGTTTTGCATCGATACTTTACGTCCGCTTTATTATGACAAGCTGGTAGGGAATGTGACAAAGAATTTCTCTGATCTTGTAATCTTTAAAGAAATGATCGAATCAGCCATTAAAGTCAGAAAGCTTACATCAAAAGAGTCATCTAGTGCAAATAAGCGAAGACTAGCAAAGAAAAAGGATGAAACAGCATCAGGCGGTTATGTGAGCCAGCCATACTACCCAGGACCTTGCCCCTATTATCAAAATCCAAGACAAATGCCCTAAAACACTTATCTATACAACACACCTCAAGCACCTATTTTAACAATCATCATAGCTACCATTCCAAACTCGCTTCCCCAAAACCAACCAAGACCCAACACCAATACACAACCCTAAAGAACCAATCAAACCAGACCCTATTTTGATCATCTTCCTTATTCAAATAAGGAAATGTTTGATAAACTTTTAGAAGCAAGGCTAGTAGCGCTAATTTTCGCCAAACCATATGAAGGCAATTATCCCAGCTAGTATGACCTAAACCTACACTATGAATACCATGCATTATCGGGTCACTCGATTAACTGCCAACCCTTTAAGCACAAAGTTCAAAGCCTTTTTAATAAATGCACCTTCAATTTTGATAATGTGCTGGCTTTTAATGTGGTAGCAAACCCTTTGCCAGATCATTTTAAGCCCAAAGCCAATGTCATTAGCATTAAAAAAAGGCAATGGCGGAAGTTAAGTGTGGAATAGGTCAAAACACCCTTGGAGAAAGTATAGATGGTTCAGACCAAACTCGAAATCTTTAGCTAGAATCAAGAAAGCATTAAAGGATAATTTGATGATGGTGTTAATTTTTGCAAGTATCATTTGACTTTGAGGCATACCTTGCAGAGTTACCTAGATTTTCGAGAATTAATTCAAAGGATGATGAATAATGATGAGATTAGGTTTTTAGAACAGACTGAAATAGAAGTGGAAAAATCAATCAATATGGTAGGGGAAGGATCGTCATAAACCTCATATGGTATCGACCACCCTCTCATCATTTGTTGCAGCTAGACCATGCCTCTAAAGGTGGATATTACCTCCAAACTAATTATTAAGACACCAATGCTATTCCTTTATCAAGATAGTTAACAAATGCCCTAAAAGTATGATGGCAGGGTCACCATTCCAAAAGCTATTATTGCCCAATTAGCATCCATCGATATCATAAGAGTCAGCTGTGTTATAAGAAATAGGCATGTATATGGGGGGAAAACCAGTGAAGCTGGTATGAAGGCAAAATCAAAGGCACAAACATTTGGGAAGGCGGTGGTTATCGATGATGTCCTAGAAGAAAAGCAAGAAATAGTAAAGGAAAAAGTGGCAGCCGAATTCTTAAAGTATATCAAGCACAGTGAATATAGTGTCATAAAGCAATTAAAGTAACAACCGGCAAAAATTTCCCTGCTAACTTTGTTGCTTAGTTTTAAACTTCATCGAAACGCTTTGCTGAAAGTACTAAATCAAGCCTAAGTCCCTCAAGATATTTTGTTAACAAACTTGACTGCCCGATAAACAATATTGTCGCTGACAACTTCATCTTATTTAGTAAGGATGAAATTATGCAAAGATGTAATACTTCAGTAAAAGCCCTCCATATCACAACTCGATGCAAAGGGACCATATTACCTAAGGTCCTTATCGATAATGGCTCTACTCTAAATGTCATGCCATGGAGTACATTGTCCCATTTGCTTGTAGATGTTAGCCAAATCAAACAAAGCCATGCGATTGTCAGGGCTTTTAATGGAATAAGGAGGGACATTAAAGGAACTATTCTAGTTACTCTAGAAATTAGTCTTTGCCTATTTGAAATCGAGTTCCATATTATGGATATCACTCTAGCATACAATTGTTTGTTAGGACGACCATGGATTCACCTCACCGAGGCCATTCCATCATCCTTGCATCAAAAAGTCAAGTTTATAATGAATGAAAGATTGGTGAGTCTGTTTGAGGAAGAAGATATAGTCGCTATTACGTCTACAGAGGCTCTTTGCATTAACACAAATGCTGAAATTAATGAATGCTTTTTCAGAGGTTTCAAGATTATCAACGTGACCTATCAGAAGGGTTAGTCATCCCTAAACTGAGGCTATCGAAAAGCACACGTATGGGCCTTAAGTTGATAGTAAAGAAAGAAGCCTTAGCCGAAAAAAGACACAGGAGATGTTTGCAAGGAATCAGCTAGGCCATTAATGTTAATGGTAAGAAAGATAAATATGGATTAGACTTTAAGCCAGAAAGAGTTCAAAAGAAGAAGTTTAGAAAAAGAATAGGAGGAAAGCAACTATCCCTGGGTGTTTGGCAACAGTCAAGCCAGAAATCAACTCTGTACCTTTTGTTGGAGGAAATTTTCTGCTATAGAGGAGTCAATCTAGGAAATGGAGATAACGAAACCAGGAACGTTGTTCTGGTGATCAATAAAGCCTTCGAAGAGCATCATCTGGCTACCATTGGAAGAGATGATGAAGAATTCACTAAAGATTGTGGGATTCGCCCATGCTTCCTAGATATGTTTTAATGAATTGGACATGTGCTGAGAGAAGCATAATGTCTAGGCCAATCCCAAAGTAATAACTAAGAAATGAACTCTGTTGTCTATAATCTTTTTGTAAAAATTCATAATGTTAATTTATCATCAGTAAAAATAAAATGCACGTAATCTTTCCTTAAATAATATTTTTTGGCTCTTTTCCTTTATTACATCCATTTTTTTTATGATTTCTTATCTTAACATCTCTTTTCCTTTTTTACATCGATGCCCTATTCATATCCCATATTCTTTTGCTTATTTTTTCCTTGTTTTTGCCTTTATAGAGAAACAGATAAATCTGATAAGGATTCAGAGGTTAATTTTGAACAAAGTATTTGCTCAAACGAGGTTAATCTTGAAGAAGATGTCAATGATCATAACTTGCCTCCTAATTTGTTAAAAATAATTGAACGAGAAGATGAGGGCATAATGCTCCATGAAAAGCCCACTGAGATTATCAATTTTGGGAATGATGAAAATGATAAGTGGGATATCAGAATAGGAACTGCCATGAAGGCTTCCACCAGAGAAGATCTAATGAGTCTACTGCATGATTTTCGAGACATCTTTGCATGGTCTTATCAAGATATGCCAGGATTGGATGTAGAGTTATGGTTCATAAATTGCCCTTAAAGCCAGAATGCAAACTGGTTCAACAGAAGCTAGGAAAATGAAACTGGAGATGCTTTTGAAGATAAAAGAAGAGGTTAAGAAGCAGTTTGAATATGGATTTCTAAAGGTGGCAAAATATCCAGAGTAGGTTGCAAACATTATCCTGGTTCCCAAGAAAGACAAAAAAGTCAGAATGTGTATAGATTACCGGGACCTCAATCGAGCAAGCCCAAAAGACAACTTCATCTTCCTTCATATGACACCCTGGTTGATAATACCGTGAAGAACTATTTATTTTCCTTCATGGATGGATTTTTGAGGTATAACCAAATTAAAATGGCTTTGGAGGATATGGAGAAGACCATATTTGTCACAGTGTGGGGAACATTTTGTTACAAAGTGATGCCATTTGGGTTAAAGAATGCTGGAGCAACTTACCAAAGGGCAATGGTCACCTTATTCCATGACATGATGCATAAGGAAATTAAAGTGTACATTGATGACATGATTACTAAGTCCCCTCAAGAAGAAAGTCATGTAGCGGACTACGAAAATTATTTAAAAGGCTAAGAAAATATCGGTTAAAGCTACTAGTGAAATACACATTCAGAGTCAGGTCTAGAAAATTATTGGGTTTTATTGTAAGCGAAAAAGGAATTAAGGTTGATTCGAATAAGATCAAAGCTATACAGGAGTTGCTATCCCTAGCACGCCAAAAAAAGTGAAAAGTTTCTTAAGAAGATTGAATTACATCACTAAATTCATATATCAACTTACAGATAAGTGTGATCTAATTTTCAGCTTTTGGAAAAACAAAATCCTAGTGAATGGGATAGTAAATGCCAAAATGCTTTTGAAAAAGTTAAGCAATATCTCTCCAATCTGTCGATATTGGTACTGCCTGCTCCAAGATGACCTTTGATCCTATATCTGTCAGTGTTTGGAAGATCCATAGGCTGTGTGTTAGGGTAGCGTGATAAGACTGGAAAGAAAAAGTAGGCAATCTATTACCTCAATAAGAAATTCTTAGATTATAAGGTAAATTATTCCTATGTAGAGAAGATATGTTGTGCTCTAGTCTGGACTACGAAAAGGCTCTGACAGTACATGTTGCATCATGTTACATGGCTGTTCACCAAAATAGACCCAATCAAATATTTTTTCTAAGTGCCAGCTTTATCAGGAAGGATAGGTAGGTGACAAGTTCTACTATCCAAATATGATATCATTTATGTAAGCCAAAAGGTGATCAAAAGAAGTGTCATTACTGAATTCTTAGCAAGCCAGGTGCTTGACAATTATTAGCCATTGGATTTCGAATTCCTTGATGAGGACTTGATGAAGATTATGGTTGAAGAAGAAGAAGAGTCATCAGAAGAATCTACATGGAAAATTATTTTGATGGAGCATCAAATGCATTAGGCTATGGGATCGACATAATTTTAATATCTCCAAAATAGGTTTATTACCCTTTTATAGCTCAGATAATTTTTGATTGCACCAATAATGTGGTGAAATATGAGGCATGTATTATGAGGCTTCGAGCAGCATTAGAAAAGAAGGCCCAAGTATTGAAAGTCTATGGAGATTCAGCCTTGGTAATTTACCAACTACGTGGAGAATGAGAAACGCGAGACCCATGTTTACAGCAATAAAAAAATTAATTCTAGAATTACTAGAAAATTCAAAGAAGTAGACTTCTTTCATCTATTTTGTGATGACAATCAAATGGTGGATGATGTAGCCACCTTGGCTTTGATGTTCAAAGTAAACAAGGGACAAGAGGTGACACCTATTGAGATGAGTATTTATAAATTCCTTGCATACTAACACAACATTGAGATTAAGGTAGCTGGCCTTCTACGGTATCATGATATCAAAAATTATTTGAAGGATGGAGTATATCCGCCAAAACCCTAAGAAATTGATAAGAGAACCTTAAGAAGGCAGGCAGTGAATTTTGTCTTAGACAAAGAGATTTTGTATAAGTAAAGTTTTGACCAAACATTGTTAAGGTGTGTTGATGCTTCTAAAGTAAAGAAAGTAATAAAAAAAGTACACAAAGAGGTTTGTATGATTCATGCCAACGGACACAAGATGGTAAAAAAAATCATGAGATTGGGCTACTTCTGGATGACTATGGAGAATGACTGTATCTAGTATGCCCGAAAGTGCCATAAGGGTCAAATCTATACCAATAACATTCATGTCCCACCCTTATCGTTACATGTCATGATCATGCCATGGCCTTTTTCTATATGTGGTGTTAGCTCAAGGGAAAGATTAAACCAAGAGGGGGTGAATTGGTTCTTACAAAAACATGATAAATTTGAAATAAATTGAAAATTAAAAATAAGTTAAGGGTAAGAAAAACAAACAATCAATGCATAGAGGTTCGATCTTTTAACTCGACACCTATGTCCTCTCTTCTTGGTACTTTCTTACCAAGGTGATTCCTATAATTCACTAAGCAATTTGTTACCTTTAAGGCTAAGGTATAACCTTACACCACTATCTTTTAAGGCTTAGATAGAACCTTTCAATCCCTTTGAGAATTCTACCCTAAATTCTTAAATATTTTCACTCACTTTCACATAACCCCTTTTATGATATGAATGAAGTATTTTGCAAACAGATTGAACCTCTAATAGGTAAATGCTTACTGGATTTTAAGCATAAGATGAATGAGATACAAATAATCTTAAAGAGTATAAATTTGATACAAGTAAAAATAAAGAATTTGAAGATTTTTGAGCTTTTATTGTTCAATGATTCAATGATTTTTGTATCTCTACTTCTTCAACTATTGGGAACCTCTATTTATAGCTAGAAATTAATTCATAGACATTGGGCATTTAATGTGGTGGTTGGAGAGCTGTTGTAGCCTTCATAAATGCTAGTTTCCATTCAGTCCCGCGCTATAGTATCAATACAATACCAATAGTATCAATACAGGAATAAAAAAGTGACCATTATAGCTTGTTGTATCGATACAGGAGGCTGAGTATCGATACTAAGTAAGCTATATCGATACAGATACACTTGTATCGATACATTTGAGGGTTTTAGCCAAACCTTGGCTACTGCCAAGCTTGTATCGATACACATGGGGTTAGTATTGATAACAAGCAGGCTGCATCGATATAGACACAGTTGTATTGATACATTTGAGGGTTTCAACCAAACCTTGGCTACAGCTAAGCCTTGTATCGATACACATGGGGTGAGTATCGATACCAAGTAGGATTTATTGATACATACACACTTGTATCAATACATTTAAGGGTTTTAAGCATAGTATTGATACATTTATTCTTTGTATCGATACAAACCTTTAAAAAATGTTCGTAAAATGATTTTTGTTGACTCAAACATATCTCAAAAAATAATTTTAAGTATAAATATACATTTTGAAGCATATATATTTTTTGACAAATTACAAACTTAGTACTTTTCAAAATGTTTTTCAGTTTGAACACAAATACCAAGTTAAGTATTAATTTAGCTTAAGTTGTTTGTTATATCAAAACTGAAATCAAAGTTAACAATCTCTCTTTTTTTGATATAACAAAACTTAAGATAAATTTACTTGTTTTTGAAATTAACAAAAAACAACTCCCCCCTAATAAAGTAATGGTTTTCAAAAGTTTTAATTTGAGTAAATTGGGTCTTTTAAAACTTCAATATTTCAAATTGATAATATTGCCCAAGATTAAAAAATCAAGCTAATGTTCAGTACAAACATGTTATTTGGGTTCTAGCATGGTAATATAATCATGATCAATGTGCATAATAAATTCATGCAAAACATATTAGCAACAGAAGACATATATAGCAAGATATTGCAAATTTATGGCATTTCTCCCCCTTTTTGTTATATCAAAATAGAATTCAAAGATGAATAATGCAAAGCAATAGAGGAAATGCAATACAAGCAAGGATGAACTCATTAAGGATAAGATGTGAAATATATTTAAAAAGCAAGCAAAAGATGTTCAAAGGAATGCAAAATATAAAGTAGGCAGAGAATCATAAAGTTCTAAAAAAAACATAAGAGATATCCTAAAATGATATTCTAAAAACATAAAAGATATCCTAAAAACACCTAAAATGATATTCTAAAAACATAAAAGATATCCTAAAAACATAAAGATGTTCAAATGAGCTTAATTAGACTAAGCCTTATTGACTGGAAGATCCTCAGTGTGTGGAGAGGTAGGTAGAAGGGCATGAGGAAAAGCAGCCGAAAATGCAAGGAATTGCTCCGTTAGAGCCCAGTGCTATGCTCAAAAGTAGAAAGATGAGCATCGATAATGTCAAAGCAAAGATCAAATCATCCCTCTCATGTATCAAGATGACTTATAATAGAAGCGTACATAATGTGAATGTTCATGGGCGCGGATGACGAGGTAGCAAGAACTGAAGGTAAGGGAGGCCCATCATGCTTTGTATCATCATGATCATCAATAGTGAAAACATTTGGTTGCTCAAGGGATGGTTGTCATCGAGCCTTGGGAATGAAGTCGGCACCTTAAATTTTATACCCGGCAAGGCCTATGGATTTACGACCAATGTAATAGTAAGTTGTTACCATAATCCTGGGGTCGCACGAAAGGCTGAGACCTTAGGTGTCAAAGTAGTAACTTAAAGCCATGCCGTGGATGAGGCTATGATAACCACGAATGCAAAGAACAAGGTTTACGAATATAAAATGGGCTAAGTTTGGACAATTCTCGATTTGAATCATATAAAGCCACCAATAGTCTATGTAACTAATCAATATATGTTTGGTGCTATATGGATAGAGCACATGCGAGATTATAAGATGGAGTAAGTGATCAACTAAAGAAGCATGGCTTTGTTGTTCAAAATACGTAAGGCGATGAACTAAAACATTTAGAGAAAAAAATTTAATCCATCCAAAGGTTTCAAAAATCTAAAGGTAAAGATAGCTAATGGACTGGAGAAAAGGAGAATTGATGACTCGATATTATTGGATGGGTATCCGAGTATAGATGGTGGTGAATCACTACGAGCCCGTGCATCACGAAAACATAAGTTAGAAAAAGGATAATTTTGGGTCTGAGGTGGTTGACAAGTGAAAGAGGTAGAGGCATGGGTGATGGGACCTTGACGACATGCTGTTTGTTTGGTTTTGGGAGGCATGGTTATGTTTGAGAAGGTTGAGGACTTCTGTCAAGTAGGTGGTTACAGAATAGGTCGAGTAAGTCGAGTGGGTAAAGTGCTGATTGGGGAAAATGGTCGAACAGGTAGTAGGCACTAAGTTTGGTTGGCAATTGGTGTGCTGTAGTGAGTAAATATGCAAGCAATCGCAATAATGGAGTGGGAAAAGGCTTAGGAATGAAAAAATAGTCAAAATTTGAGAAGAAATTTGGACAAAGGTGATGGATTGAAAGAGAAAAGTGGTGAGGGTTAGGATGATGGAGGGTTTTGGATTGTTGATGTTTTGGATGATAGTGGTTGATTTTCAAATGGTTTTGGGTAAGTGTGATGACGTTAATTGGTTTATGGATCAAGGATTTATGAGAAAAGGGTGATGATGATGAGTTTTGATGATTAAAGGTTAAGTGAGGGAGAGGGTGGTAGGAGAGAGATGAATAGTGCTCAATAGAATGAGCATTCCGCGTGCGATTAGTCCTAAATTAATAGTAAGTATTGATACAGAAGAGGTAGTATCGATACAAAAAATATTTTTGGGTTCTGTATCGATACAAGGAACTGGTTCTCGAGACTTAAAACAAATTGATCTGTATCAATACAAGCTAGGGAGTATCGATACAATGTATCGATACTCGGAGTCAGGTATCAATACAAAGAACAAGTATAGGTTTGTATCGATACAATGGAAACTGGTCTCAATACTTGGAAGAAAAATGTAGAGGGATTGATACATATGGCCTAGTATTAGGTCATTTCCATTAAGATGGCATCAAATTAGGCATATTTTTAACCCAATTATCCTTTAAAAAACATTTGAAAATGCAACTTGGACCAAAATCAAAATCATTTTGCATTGACAATTCAAAATTTAATCACGAAACAACAAAATTATTCAAGAATAAGAAATTTATACAAATGAACATCATCAAACAAGTAAATGTGTAGAGCTAGCTTCTCAAACTAAGCATGATGCAAACAATATTGAGGCAAAGTATCAGGATTAGATCAAGTTATGAATTTAGGGTGCATTCATCAAGCCAATTTCTCTTCTAATTGTGAAAAATCTATCCTTGTCAAGCGGTTTAGTGAAAATATCAGCTAGTTGATCAACGAATTCAAGCACTATATCACCTTTTTGCACATGATCTCTAATGAAGTGATGTCTAATTTCTATGTGCTTGG
>JBBYHK010491906.1:0-15867 GCA_038382065.1 Adansonia grandidieri | reverse complement strand
AAGCAAGGATCGTATCCACAGAGATTATTCTCAATTTATAAGTTATTAATGCAAAACTATAATCTAAATTAACCAAACGAATAAAAAAGACTTCACAAAAAACACAAAATAAACTTTGATGGGATTTAAGGAAACAAAACAACAAGTGACAATAATGATAAAAAGTATTGCTAAGGAATCATTTGCCACCTCTAAACATAAAATATGAATCAATATAAGAGTTATCACTAATTATCCCTTAAAAGTATTAACCGTAAATAGCAACAAGCTTTGATATTCCAATCTCTCCTTAGTTTGTCATTAACTATAACAAACTCTCTATTTAATCCCTAATTATTAGATAACTTGGAGTAAGCTCTCAAGAATTAGTTTGATGGAAGCTTTAGGATAAGAACAATAGGTTAATCTAAGCAACATACTCACAGGCTTGGATTATTTAACCTAGGTTATGTTCCACATTACAATCAACAAAAACTTGACCATAATCATTGATCACAAACTACTATTAATTAATAGGAAAACAAAACAATTACAGATCAAGATTCAAAATCTAGCAATAAATAATTATCAAGGTATTTAGTGATGCACCTAAACAAATCAAGATAAGAATCATAAACTAGTTTTAGGGAAGAACATTAGCAATTTGAATAGATAATTATCGAATAATTCATGTCCATGGCTTTTAAATCACCCTTAACCAAAGAAAAACTTAGTTACAAATGTTTGACGTGTTTACTAATAGATTCATAAGAAAATTCTAGTAAAAATGAAAGAAAAAGAAAAAAATGAAAAAAAAAAGATACTTGGGTATGGTGGTTAGTTATAATATTCTTCTCTTAGTCTTTTTTTATTCTCCTTTTCTCCCGACTAGTTCTCATTTTTATGCTCTAGCCTCATCTTGATTTTGGTTTTACCTACCCTTAATTTTGATTTTCTCTCCTTGAATGCAAAGGTTAAGCTTCTATTCATAGTGGCTGAAAGAAAACCCTAGATAAAGTTGGAGAATCCTATTCAAAGTAGGAAATCTAGGTGTTTCGTAACGAGTTTGGTTGACCAATTTTAATGCTTTTTAAGCAAGTATCTATTTGTTACTTCGAGTGCAAGAATCAAGCCTTTTTTATTTTTTTATTCTAATATCTTCTTCCATATTATGATTTTGATATTATAAGCTCATTATGAATCTCATTAATATATTTTTGATTCATTCTTGAAAATAAATTTGAAATTGAAAAAACAAACATAATTAACTAAATAAAGATAGAAAATATAACAAAAACTACGAATAGAAAGTGCATAAAATATGTGATTTATGAATTTATCATTGACTTTTCTAATAAAATCAGGTTTGGGTTCAAGTGGGTTAATTAAATTTTTCGAGTTCATATAAGAATTGATAGGTAGTTCTTGCCATATGTGCATTGTGTCATGTGACTTGACAATTAGTGCTTACTTGAATATTTTGTAAACTTTTTAATTTTTTATTAATGGATGGATCAATGGTGATATTTTTTGAAAAGTTGTGAATATTTATATATAGAACTTAAAAATATATGTTCAAAAAAGACTTTTGAAAGTATAGATGAGAATAAAATATTAATAAACGATCTTAGATGATACGTATAACTTTTATAAGTCATGGAATGAAACATATAAAAATCATGGATAGTAATTATAGCTTTTAAAGGTTATAGTTAAAAATAGTACATTAATAAAAGGTTTTGGATAATCGGTGAATTTTTGCTCTTAATAAAAAACCGATTCCATTATTAATTAAACCTATCAAAATATCAAACTATCTGCCTCATCTAATAAGTTCAACTCAAATTAGATTGGGTCTAAGGTAAGATAACTTTAATTTGAATTAGTCCAAATTATTATTTAATATTAGTAAAAATTTTTTATTTAAATTTAATTATAAAAATATATAATATTAATATAATTTTGTTTTTATATTTTAAATGATGAAATAATTTTTTAGACTCAATGAACTAAGTCCAGCTGAATTTTGCACAAGTGCTTTATTATCCAAACTTGACTCTGGCATGATCCCATTCATAGGCAGCTCTAATGATTACATCCCGCAACAAGTTGGTACTAAAGCTTATGCTTCCACAAAGACCAATAATACAATATATCTTTTGAAACTTGGCCTATAAAATATGATGGATCATGTTCATCTATGATTTTAAATATTTGTATACTATCCATTTTTTTACCTTACATTAGTTTTAAATCTTTTACTTGAATTCCAAAAGTTGTGACAGTGACATAATCCGTAAAATATGCCTAACTAATTGCTCAAACATTCCCTTGGTTGGATTTTTCCTTGTAGGCTGTGCTTTTAGAAGAATGATCCAAACAGTTTTCAACTGATGACTTTTAAAGTTATTTTTTTCCTTTTCTTTCTGTCTGCTAATTGGACATAGTGTTGAAATCTTGATACTATTGATAGGCTCTCAACTTTCTGAAGATTTATTTGGTGTTAAATTAATTGCCATGCATCAGCTAAGTCTAACTATGACTAAACCAATAATTTTAAACATCTTAATTATCTGCAATAACCAAAGACTTAAATCTTTTCAAGGATACCATGTTTAACTTAGATAATTAAGGAAGAAAGAGGGAAACTTAGAGGAGAGAAAGAGAGATAGGAACTTCAGTTGTAAACTCTATGGATGTGTCCAGAACATATGGTGAAGAAGTTATCACTGATTCTCCCAAAAAACTTGATGCTAGAGCTTTGTTTGTGCTCAAATCTAGAGGTAATAAGGTTTTGATTACTAAAGATACTTGTCAAATTTTCCTACTCTTATGTTTCAACACCTAGTTCTTAAAAGTGTTTGATTCAGGTATGTCTCGGACATGTGTTTATTTAATTTGTATATTTTTCATGTCCTAATATATCTCAGACAAGAGTACTTCAAAGAAAATAAAAAGTTAGAGTAACACTGCTCAACATTAATATAATAAATTTTTATAATTTTGTTTTTCTTATCAATGTAAATGTCCACCCTTATTAGTCTTGCTGCCTAATTGGTTTAAATGAGCTTTAAAAACATTACTAAAAGTATAAAGAAATTTATCTTGTGCAAGTTTATTATATATGATGAATGATGATTCCTAAATTTGAGAATGTGTGGCTTGTGATTATGGGAAGTGAATAACTAATGACAGGGTAATGGTTGCATTGTGCATACCACTTGACAATAACAATTGTAGCTCTTTTGAGTCTTCCCTTTACTTTAGCCTTAATGGGTGGGTTGCAGGCATTTTTGGCTTAACATTGGCATCTCTAGTTACATTTCATTCCTACAATTGTTTGTCACTGGTTTTGGAGCACCATGCACAGCTTTGGCATTGCCAGCTAAGGTTTTTGGGACATGGGAAGAGATATTTTAGGTTTATAAACTACAATATGTTTTGATGCCTCTTTACTTTGATGTTATTAGGATTTAAATTGCGGTTGCATACGTTTTTTTGTGGTCACAAACGTAATTGATGTGATTACGATCAATTGAGATAAATATTAATAGCGAATATTTGGCAGAGAGAACAGAAACTGCAACATAATGGTCATAATATAGTGTTATGGCTGCTATTCAAATTATTGGATGCTACTAACATGGATATCTCCTCCCTTCATACCTTTATTTCCATTTTTCTCTTATTGCTTCACTGTTTAAAAATATTTTGATGCTATTACAAACATAGCCAATAGGAAATGAAAATGTGTTCCTATTTGTTCTACATGTTAGTTTGACAAGACCAGAATGTGAAAAATATTTTGTAGGTCCAATCCAGTTTGGTCTCTGTTGTGATGAAATTGCTTTATATCTTCTTAATGGGCAAAACCTCAAGGTTAGTTCAATACTCAACTATTGGTTTATAGTTGTTATGCCCAAGATGGTGGTATTACATGTACATAGATTTAACTTACAATTTTCTTTTATAAATAAAATACCATAAAAGGTCATAAAACTCTTTAAAAATCATTAAGAAGGAAGTTTTATGATTATATTTATAATTACTATAATTTATAGTAATTTGTGTAAAATGAAAAATTTCAGGACTACATTGACCATGATAACATTTGTTATGCCTATAACACTTTTGTGATAGCAATTTAAATATCCAATCTTATCTTATTATTACTATTATTAATTTTTTTTTTTTGCATTTTAAACAATGTATATTGTTCAGCAGGGTAAAGATGGAGCGTTAACTAGTAGCAAACTGAATTGGATTTTCTCACTTATTTAAATCAGATAAAAACTATCAAACATGCTTTATGTATTCAGATGCATCTAGATTAAGCCAGAGAGTTAAATTTTGGTTGTGAACATATTCTTAATTGCATATTTATCTTGGTTGCAAATGTAACAAATGTTATTTTTGTTAATTGCGATAAATATAAACGGTGGAATATTATTAGCAGAAAGAGCCAAAACCAGAAAATAATGACTTCACTATCTCATTATGGCTATCATTTAAATTTGTGAATTAGGCCTTTGTTTTTTTTCCTTGCAATAAAAAAAAAAACTCTTCCAGTCTCTTTAGCATAACCATATAATTATAATCACAATGCACACATAATAGTTTGGCGTCTAAGTTAAAATATACAACTTTCTCTGATATGTCTGCAATTCATTTACTTGCTTTATATTTCCAAGGGAAGTGTGCAACTTCACTAGTTTGTTATAATTTATAGTATCATTATTCTGGTGTTGGTACAAGTCCTATCCATCCACTCTCTGTGCTATATCAACCTCGTCTCCTTATGTCCTTGCCTTGTACATAGTGCTTGTGCCATAGTAAGATCCATATACATGGGTAACAAAATAATTTGATCTGAGGAGTCTTTGAATTAGACCTAGCAATTCATATATTTGTGTGATATTGTGTGTATTTTATCATGTCATAATTGTGTTTAAGGTTTTTACATTTATACAAATTTTGATACGTTAATGATTTGTGTATTATATAGATTTTTAGACATGTGTCCATTTCGTGCCATGTCTTAATTACTTTATTCATATCATATTTGTGTAATCGTATTATGATATTACCAAGTCTATGTTGAATTGATCAATTTGATGTACTAAAAATTTTTCCCATATCACAGGAAGTTCCAAGAATGCACCCTTAAAGGATTATTCTCTGAATGGAAAAGCAACACTAGGTCTTTGGAGCCTTTAATGCAATTTTAATTATTGCCATAACTTATGGCAATGGGATTCTCCCTAGGTTTCTTCATTTAGCTCTTTCATTTTCTTAGGAACAAAAACATGGAAGAAATCCTTCACTTTTAAAATGCTATGACATGCTTTGTTATTCAAATTTAAGCATGAGTGTTGGTTATAGATATGTATTTGACATGGTTATGTTTAGTTTTTTTTAAGTTATTTAATGTTTTTATAGGTTTTAGAAGATTATATCCCTATACCTATGTCCAAATACATGTTGGACATGGATACTTAAAAGAAAAATAAAGAGTTAAAGTAAAATAGGATATACACCTATTTCTACTAGCTTAAACAAAACCAAATATTTTAAACTTCATTCAGACTATATAGCTATGTGATTTTAGACTTAAAAATACCATAGATGAATCAGAGGCATAGCCTAGTTGCTCTATGAGTCACCATCAAAACATCGTATCTAACAAGTTTGGAGCTTTAATCAAAATTTGCATCTACTTCACCCATCCCTAAGCTCTGCCCTTATTGTACCAAAACAAAAATATAATAGCTTGCATGCATAATTGTTTTGAACAGGATTGAAAAGCTTTAATAACTTCATTTACAGGCAACAGTAGCACCTTCAATGGAAGGTAAATATTTAAAAGACTATGTCTGTGCTATGCTATTTTAATCATAACCTTTTTTAGTGTTGTAATCTCGGGATACTGAGCATTTGGTAACTCAGTGCAAGGGATAGTTCTTGCTAATTTCATGATTGATGAGAATCCTTAGTTACCTACATGGGTTCTCTTGATCACTAATGTCTTCTCACTTTTGCAGCTATCTAGTTTTTTTATGGGAAGACTTGCTTAATACTTTATTTGGCCTCTAGCCAACCCTACTTATGGTACCATGAACTCCTTACCAAGTCCATAAAATTCATAAGTCTTTGCACAGGTTAACTTACAACTAACGAATGATGTACTCTAGTGCAAGTTTTACTGACCCAAAAATCAATTAGCTTTTCACTTGCAATGTTATTCCGAGGATATTTTTTGTTCATTATTTGTGATCATAGCAACCGCTGTTGCAGCAAAGTTTCCATTCTTTAGTGACATCAATGATGTGATTGGAGCATTTGGGTGCATAACCATTGATTTTATCTTGCCAATGGAGTTTTACTATCTTACTTTTAAGCCTTCCAAGCATAGCCTAGTCTTCTGGGTAAACACATTGATTGCCATAATTGTTTTAGCAATGGGCTTCTTGGGAGCCATACCCTTAATCTGATAAATAAGTCTTGATGCCAATACCTACAACTTATTTGGTAATATGTAAGCTAATTCATTGAAAATCTTGTTTCATAAAAAAGAACTCTAGTTCATGCCTGAATGAATACAGATCAACTATTATATGGGTTTGAATTTTTAGTTTTACTGTATTTGTTATTGTTTCATTAGCAAATTTGACTAACTTTCAAAAGAAATCTTATAAGGCACTACAAATTTGGAGAGCAAACCAAGTTTTACAAGGAACTTCCTCACTCTTTGGAATCTAGCTTTCACATGCAAAAAACTCAAGAGTTTTTACTCATTACTTCTTTTAGTATTTCAATGCAACATAGGAATTTAAAAATTATGGGTACAAAAAGTATTTTCTATTTGTAGCAATAATCATGATTATGAACATATTGTAGTCAATTATAATGAATACTAATAGCAGAGATAGTTAAAATAGCAAAATAACAGCCATAACATCCGTTGCAGTGACTGTTTAAATATTGATGTCAAAGAAACTGGTTTAGTGCTATTAGAAATAAAACTTGACAGAGCCCGTACTATTGGAAATAAGCTTTAAAAGGCTCAATTAAATATGGAACTATTGGACTAGGTGATTTTAAGGTGATGACTTGTTTTTCATCAATTTTTGGTAAGAATTTCTATAAACAAGATCCAAGCAATGGAAGCTCAACTAGGACCCTGAGTGTTGCCATGTGCCCGCCCTTTAAAACTTCAGACGATCTGAAGGGCATAGCACACTCGACTTAAAACTAAATGATGGTTGGTTGTGGTCGAGCCTTTGAGCTATCTTTTGATTAGGATCTAGATTAGGCGTGATGATATGAAGGGGGTAGGGACCGTTAGGCGAGTTGTTTATCCAATTGGACCTAAACGGCCACCATGAAGTGGCCATAAACTTACAGTCTCCATCGATCATTTTAGGCTAGGCAAGATCGGATGCTTATTGAAAACAATATTATGAGTTACAAAACTTGAAACACTGAGTTCAAGGTCTACGAAGTCCAAAGATTCATTGATTGGGCTCATGAGTTGGTTACGTGTAGGGAAGGACTAGTATCCCTACGATGCCTGAAATCGATACCTACTAACTATATCTCACTTTGGTCTCAGTTAAATCAGTTCTATTTGGTCTCTATTTAGATATAATCCTTTTTAATGCATGAAGTGTTTGAAAATGTGAATCTAGGGTTTTTTATTAATAAAAATTAGATCAACTATGTGCCTAAAAAATGTAAGGAACATAGGGATTTTTTATAAAAGTGATGTCTGGATTAGATTTTAAAAATTGGATGTTTCGTATTAGGCACTAAAGAAATACCAACACGAAATATCACCTCATAAATTTCATTAGAAAGCAAACTTTAAATATGAATGCACAATAACACGACAAAAGGAAACAAGTTAGTGAGGCAAAAAATAAGAAATGTAATAATATCATAAAAAAGCAATCACAAACAAAAGAATATTAAAAAAAAAGACGAGTGATTGAAATGTATCTCATAATTGCCTTCAATTATTGAAGAATAACTCAGATGACAATTTTAGAGATCGGTCTATATTTCGTGGTAATTTGAAGAACAAAGACAATTTTTATCAAAATAGTTTAAGGCATCCAGAAGAAAGAAAATTTAAGTTTTGTGGTAAAGCAGGGTTGGAGTATCCCCTCGGAGAAGTGGGGTTAGAGTGTCCCCTAAAATAAAGTTATGAAAATAGTTAGGAATAAAGAAAATGTTTTTATTATTATTTTTTTAAAAAAAGGGGTTGGAGTATCCCCTCGGAGTAGTGGGGTTGGAGTATCCCTAAAGTTAGGAAAACATTTAGGAACAAGGAGAAAACTTAAACTTTGATTAAAACATGGTGTTTGAGTATCCCCTTTGAGTAATGGAGTTGGAGTATCACCACTAGCGAAAATTTTAATATGAAATCTTTTTTTTTTTTTTGTATTTTAACCTTGGTCCAAGTCAAAAGGGGTTGATGTTGTGAGGGAGACTAAACGGGTGCATTTCGAGACATTCGAACGTCTCGATAAAAGGAGATTCAAAAATTAGGTTAAAAACAGGGGGCAACATTGTGTCATATCCATTTCTTGATTTTTTTCGAGTGTATCCAAAGACTTTAGAGGGTAAAAGAGGTACTATTGGAAAGGTAACTCAACAAGGTTTAATATAAAAATATTTTAAAAATTTTAGAAAATCTCTTTCTAGGCAAAATTAATTTTCGAAGTTAGGTTCGTCTTAGCACTAGCAGCATGTAAAATTAAGAGGGCATTATTTCAAAAAATCATTCTAGGCTTATCCAAGATTGTTAGATCATGGATAATATCTTTCCAGAAAGGAAATTTTGTGAACTTTTTGGGAAAAATATCTGAAAATTTCGTAAAAATCTTCTGATGGGCGGAAATGGCCTAAATTGCACATTCGTTCCGAGGGTTTTGGATAGCAAAGGTTTAAAAAATCATAATTCCCTCATCCAGAATGATGCGAGGGCAAATAAGACACTGTTAGAAAGGTAATTTGATGCCCTTTAAAGGAAAAATATTAGAAAGATCAAAAGAAATATTTTATGGCTCGAAAATAATTTTTCAAGTTTAGACTATAGTGCTTCCAAAGCAAAAACAGGGGGATTATTTGATATTCTGATTTTTTCGAAGATAGGATTAGGCCTAGGATGTCCAAACGTCCACGACAGAAAGTAAAACGGGCTTCACAAGTTTATTCCATAATCTTAGAGTAGTTTGGGATGATGGAATAACCTGTTGACCATGTCACCAAAATGAACATGAGACTCAAGACCAAGCTTTAATACTAAAAAGGATTTCCTTTTTTTAAAAAAAAATAGACATATTTCACCATGAAATCTAGAGCTGAAATATTGATTTACCCCCAAGATTGGGAGACCGATTTAATGAAAGTATTAAGTCGATGCTATTCTTCATCTATTAGAGGTAGCATAAACTTAACTTAGGGATTTTTCCAAAAATCAGTTTGTAAAAAGACAAGCAAGCATTTTAATGGAGATATCATGAACAAAATACAGCAAATACAAAGATTAACATGGATTAAACATGCAAACAAGCAAAGATGACATTTGACATTGAAATGGGTGACATAGATGCAAGAAGATGACAAATAAGGTGCATGGAGATGATATAAACATTTTTTATATAAAAAAGTGGATGTTGGAGTTATCAAGATAGCATTTTATTTCGTGACCTCCTTAAAACACAAGAAAAATATTTGAACATACATAAGACACATTAAGATGATAATTTAAATGTGAAATGGATATGTGAATAAGGAAGGAACATGGCAAAAAATGCATGAAAAGAGGCTGTATGATGATGAAAATGAAGCATGGTGAGTTCATATATCTAACAACATAAAGGTGTCAAAAGGGTCATCAAGATCCTAGGACTACCACAACCAAGGCAACAAAGATGCATGCAAGTATTAGGAAGGTAACATGAAGGGTTCACGAAAATGAAATGGATGATCAAAACAAAAAAATATATGGAACAAGGTAAAGATATACCAACAAAAGCTTAAAGTTTCCTTCTTTTTTAAAGTAGTGCTTTAAGCTTAGTTACTTCATTCTTTTTGCTATTGTTTATCAACAAAAAGGTGAAAGGAAAAAGCTTTCTGGTAATATAGTTGCTGATAGGGTGTTTTAAAGATGAAAGTATGTGAAAAGTTGAGTTTTTTAAGGTGTTCTGGTGGTGGTTTTAGGGAGCTAGAGGAATGGAGGTTGGTTGAGGGTAAAAGGCAATGGAACAATGTTTTGGTGAGTTTTTGAAACTAGAGTGGCTGGAGGATTTGTAGGGTTGGATGAAGAGTTTTCTAGGATTACTGGAGAGCTTCTTTGATAGCTGGAAAGTTTTTTTTTAAATAACTAGTGGTTTTTTTTTGTTCAGCCCCCTCCTTTTAAAAGACAATGTAAAAGGCCATTTTTATTTTTTTCTGCACCAGGGACATCTCCAGCTGCCATGCTTAGCTAACTCTCTCCTTATTGGTTATGCCATCCTGAGCAAGGAGGTAGAAAGGTTGTGAAAGCTTGCAACTAGAGATATGCCTAACACACCCTCTTACACCTATATATTTTATGAAAGTGACCTTTGTCATTAATTGTTTAGGCTCCAAAAATTTGTTTAAATCCGTTAGTGAACCCATAGTTGAGGTTGGCAATGTTTTATGATAGTTCCTTGGTGCAAAAACATGCCTAAATCTCGAAGGCTAAAAAGTGGCTCAAACTAGGGAAAAATACCTTGGTGCATCGAGACAAAACATGTTGTATCGATACACAAGGTACTTTTTACACCTGAGTATCAATACAATGAGCTGTGTATCGATACTAATAGCAAGAAAATGTTTCCAGTCTTAAGACTTAGAGCCATATCGATACTTTTGCTTGTGTATCAATACATTTTGCCAAAAATCACAACTTTAGCTACTGTCAAGGTCTGTATCGATACAAACATGCTAGGTATCGATGCCACACCTTGAGTATTGATACCAAACCCTCTTGTATTGATAGTACATGTGAAAATTCAAGTTTTTTCGCACTGTAAAGGCTTCGTATCAATACTTGTGCCCTAATATAACTTCTATGTACCTGTGGCTTCTTGATTTACCTCAACTTGGTCACAAACAATGGGAAATCGGTTTGTGTATTCATTTGAATAACCTTGGTGACACCATGAAAAGTGGCTTTTGATGCCTCATTTTTACATTTTCTTTAATACGGCCCATACGCATTTTAGACTTTCCCAAAAAAATTTTTTCGCCTAGTGCCATGTCGCCTAATAGTGCTTGGCAACATGGTGCCCAGTAGTTTTCCCTAGCTTTTATTTCTATTTTTTTATTTTATTATCTTTTACCTAACTCCTAGGATGCCAAAAACTGGTCTGGAAAAAATAAGGTGTCTACATTGAGACTTTTACATCAAAATAAATAAATAAAACTATCTTAAGCTTGCCAGGTGTAGAAAAATTCACTTATTTATTTTGATTGACATAATATAACATAAAATCACTACTTTAACTGCCTAATAAAACAATAATGGATTAATTTGGCTTCAATCTAATTATTATATGAATATTAATATATACACTTATATATATTGGTTAATTATTACCCTTGATATATATATATATGCCATCTTATCATTAATTTTAAGAAATCAAACAAATATCTGTTGAGTTTCAATGCACTAAAGATGGTGACTTTAAGTCGCTATTTTAATAATTGAGATCCAACTTTTTTGCTTATTCAAGGGGAGCAGTGGATTTGAAAGCTAGATTCATAGAAACTACAAAAAATTCACTCCCTGAAACTATTTATACATAATATACACACACACAAGGAATACATTTCACACTATAGTAAATATTAATTTTACACATTAGCATGACTTTTTATACAATTAATATTTTAACAAACAACTGTTGGATTTAGTAATAAAGGTATACTCATTTTGGCACATAAAGTTTGGATTGATCCAATATATATATATATCATATCAGTCGAGAATACCATTTTTTATTATGCAACGGTTGAAAATTTTTTACATCGAGCAAATCTAATGTTAGACATTTTTAACTTGCTCAAAACTTGGTTATATATCTACGAATATGAAATATGATGGTTGATTAAACAAATATAAAATCGTATGAAGAGTTATGCAAGTCTATAACATTAAATTAATTTTACACCTATGTAAGTTCCGCAAAGAAGATCCAAACAATGGGAGCTTAGCTAGAACCCTAAGATTTTTACATAAAAAAATAATAAAACCATTTTAAGCTTCCATATGTAGAAACATTCACGTTATGTATTTATTTTTTGTTTGACATAATAAAGTAGAAATTCATGTTTCAAGTGCCTAATAAAATAATAATGGATTAATTTGACTTTCATCTAATTATAATATTTGTACATCATTCTATATACACTAACTTTATTCCAAGTTAATATATGTACCTTAAAACAATTGGAAAAAGACATGAATAATGATTAATAAAATATGATTGCACTATGCATATAGGAGTTTCGTACGATGGGGCATATAAGATTTTTAGTGGTCCAAAATTAGCTTCAATTCTAAAAGGAAAGGCTTCCACGTTTCTTTTGTCGTCAGTTGGATTGTTCCTTCTATCTTTTATAATAGCAACATCATTTGATTATAGTCCATTAGGAAATAGCACCAAGTTTATTAGGAAAAAATAGCTAGAGAAAAAGAGGAATGGAAATTATTGATCTAAACTCCTTTGATTTATCCACAATTGATAAGGAAAATGGTGTTGTTTAATCCCCAGGAAAGGTTGATGCACGAGCTCTATTCATCCTCAAATCAAAAGGTTAGTTTAGTTTATTAGTTTTCAAATAATGAATTTTTTTATTTCCATGATTGGGAGGAAGTCAATGTAAAACTCTGTCATCATCTTTTGATTATAGGTTCTTGGATGCACTATGATTATCATTTGACCACATCAATTGTCGGCCTTGTTATATTTAGTTTTCCCTTTGCTCTTTCCTTATTTGTCTAACTACCTAATGTTTTTATCACTGTTCTTCAAGCTCTGCTAACATTTTACTCCTGTAATCTTTTATCTTTGATTTTGGAGCATCACGCTTAGCTTGGGAAGCCACAACTTCGATTTAGTGACATGGCCAAAGACATTCTAGGTGAACATTGTCTTTTTTTTATCTTACTTTTTTATCAGTTTGCACGTAGATGTATATACTAGTGTGTGTAAAGGTGTGCACCTTTTTTGCCTCTTCTACCATTGGCAATAGAAAGGTTTTAGTGGCTAGAGTACACCATGTGTCCTTGACAACACTAGGATAAACCATTTTTATTAACCAATTGAGTAACTTGGTAGGACCTAGATGGGGCAAATATTTTGTTAGTCCCTTTCAAATTGCAATAGGCTATGGTTCTGTTATTGGCTGTATACTTCTTAGAGGATAAAATCTTGAAGTTAGTTTCTCTAATCTGCCTTAATAAGCAAATACTCTTACTCTTATTACTTATATAAACATTAATCATTTATATATTCTATCTATAGTTCATTTACTTACTCTAAAATCAAAGTGGGAAAATGCAGTTGTACTAGTTTATAATTATCTTTGGAGTAGTACCACTATTATTGGCACAAATATCATCCTTCCATTCAATAAGACATATCAACCTTACCTCCTTACTCTTTTATCTTGCTTATAGCATTCATCATTACTGGCTCGATACACATAGATCAGAAATCAGAAAATCATCAGATGCAATGAATACTTTATATTTGCATAGATCAGAGCACACTATGTTTACAATGGTTGTCTTGACAGGATATTCCAAGAATGCACCTAAAAAGGACTTCTTAATAGAGGGATCAACGGAAAAGCATATTCTTGATGCTATTAATGGTATTTCAATCATCTCTACCATATATGATTGCAGAATTATCCCTAAAATATAGGTAATATTCCATTCACTTTGTAAATTGTTTACACACTAAAAGTATATTCCTTGTTTTTGATCCATTGTACAACTATAGGCAATGATAGCTCCTTCAATGCAAGGTTTAAAGGTTTTTGCATCTATTTTGCTGTAATAGTGAGCACACATTTTAGTGTGGCAATCTTTAGGTATTGCACATTTGGTAATCAATCTCAACCAATAATTCTCTCAAACTTTATGGCTAAAAATAGGCCTTTGCTACCCATTTGGTTTCGCTCGGTACCTAACATCATCACTCTAATGTAACTAGTTACAATAACTGCGGTAAAAACTCTTTATTAATCAAACTCTGAAATAGGTCTACTAACTAAAACCATTTTAAAACATCTTAGCTTATCTTCTATGAAACAAAATATCAATCAAATCAAACTAGGCTTATTAGTTTTATAGGCCATGGACTTAATCAATAGGCTAATAAGTGATGAGCATCTCTTTATTGTAGTAGAGGTACTCTTGCATTTACAACCATTTTAAATTTTATAGTCAATTAGGCAAGAATGTTGTACATGGATCATCTCTAGTTCGTAACTCCTCTAAATGAAATCCAAGATTACTAGCTTAGACAACATTGAACATGATAATTTTTGGCTATCCTTGAGTTGATTCGTAGATCAAAACCTTGTTAAGTAACAAACTTCAAGCACACCCAAAATGATTTGCATTTTTTCTTTCTGCTGATTAAAGATGAAATTGAACTTTGTAGTCAAAAGTGTTATGCACTATCTGAACCAACTCAGCTTCAATAACCTGATGTAGCTTGTATTGCAACCATTTGAACTTAATGTTTGATATAACAACTAAAATAATATTTTAAACAATAGATCTTGTTAGGTTACTCAGATTCGAGTTAGACATAAGCATGTGCTTGATGCAAGTATGTTCATTTTGGCCTAAGTTTTCCATACATTTTGAAGGTCATATCTCCATTCCTATATTTGGATATTGCATCTGACATTAATGCTTCAAAAAAAATAAAGAGTTAGTGTAATATAGAATCATTGACCTCAGCTTTGATGTGTGAATACTAAATAATATAATAAACTACAAGCCAAAACCATGATTACATTATCCCAACTAATTGATTTTAACTGTATATATGCATGCATTTTCTCGATTATATTTTTCACTAGCCATTACAGATTTACCCCCAACCCATAAATGAACTATTTGAAAAATGGTTTGCAAACCCAAAGATGGATCAATTCTCTGCACATAACAACATGCGAAGGTTGGTTTTTTTATCACTCTTAATGATTATTGCCATTATATTTGCTGCAATGTTACCTTTTCTTAGTGACATTATGGCATTGTTTGGAGTACCTACGACTATTCCTCTGGACTTCATTTTGCCAATGGTTTTCTGCAATCTCACTTTCAAGTCATCAAGAAAGGGTATGGTATTCTGGGGAAATGCATTGACAGTAATAGCTTTATCAGCATTAGTGTAGACACCCTATTTTATCCAGACCTTTAGTTTACCTTTTACCAGTTTTAGGGGGATAATGGGATTTTCTAGATCTAGATTATCTTGGATAGTTAGAGATGATAGAAAGGTCCAACTAAGGATTTAGTTGATTTCCATGGGATTAATTTAATATAATTAGTCATTTGAGCGTAATTGTCCAATTTAAGGGGTAGGTATTGGATTTGGAAAATGGAGCTTGGGTCTCAAAATTTTGATAATGTCAAAAGTTGATTGGTACATGTCTCTTGAGAGAATTAGAGTGATTATTGATGATATTTGGATAATGAAACTTATCTTAGAAATTCAAATCAAAAATCAACATTGTGACCAAAGTTAACTTTAGGTAAAGATAACTTTTTAGCCTAAAGTTATATTTTGAAATTGAAAGAATTCTACAACTTGGATTTCAAAA
>JBBYHK010491895.1:0-15867 GCA_038382065.1 Adansonia grandidieri | reverse complement strand
GGTGTTTTTGGTTATTTCTCAAGGGGGACAAAGTGGTGTTAGCTTGGTGGCTATAGAGTGGCTATAGGGAGCAACTTCTTGCCAATGTGATGGACATAGGGTGGCTAGTTTAAATGCCGAAATGATTTTCCACCAAATAGGATGGCTAATGGTGATCTTAGTCAATAAACTAGGGAGTAGGGTGATCATGTGACATTGACCTTTTTTAACTAATTTAGACTTAAAAAAATGTTTTGATTAATTTAAAAGTCCAAATTCATAATTTGACATAGGTTTTGATCTTTTTTGGATAAAAAGAAATGAGTTAAAATCAAGTTTTTAATTAGTGGTGAATGAGTAAAAAATGCTTGGACCGTGGAAAATTAGCCTGGTTGCTAAAAAAATTAGTCCAGACAAAATAAAGTGTCTATAGCTACCCCTCTTTCACCGTTCTGAGAATTAAGAATAAGGCAAAGACAAATAGACACTATTTTGTCTAGGGTGGAATGATGCTCGCCGTAACATTAGGGTGTTAGTTTTTTTAAGGTTTGACCCCCTTAGGTGGGCATAAAGTAACGTGGATTTTTAATGTGGGTGCCGCCAGCTTGTGCAGGCTTTGCTTAAACTTTGGTGCCACCTACTCATGTGGGCTTTGATTCGAGTGTCTCCAGCTTGTGCAGGCTTTGACTTAGACTTGGGTGCCACCAGCTTGTGTAGGCTTTGACTTAGACTTGGTGCCACTAGCTTGTGTGGGCTTTGACTCGGGTGCCACCAATTTGTGCAAGTTTTGACTGAGACTTGGGTGCCACCAACTCGTATGGGCTTTGATTCGAGTGCTGCCAGCTTGTGCGGGCTTTGACTTGAACTTAGTGCCACCAATTTGTGTGGGCTTTGAAAAGGTGCCACCAACTTATAGGGCTTTGGAAAGCATGCCATTGACTTTTAGGCTTTAAAAAGGTGCCACTGACTTATGGGCCTTGAAAAAGGTTCCACTGACTTGTGGGCTTTAAAGGGGTGCCACTGACTTGTAGGCTTTAAAAAGGGTGCCACTGACTTATGGGCTTTAAAGGGTTGCCACTGACTTATGGGCTTTAAAAGGGTGCCATTGACTTGTGGGCTTTGAAAAAGTGCCACTGACTTGTAGGCTTTAAAGGTGCTGGTAACGTTTTTTGATAAACCTTCTACTACAAGTTTTTCTTAACAAACGTTTATGTCAATTTCCCAATGAAAGGGTTTTGATACTAGTTCTTGACAAAATGCTTGGCAAAGCTTTGGACAAATGTTCTCGACAAAAGTTTTTTATTATATTTTCTGGACAACAATTTCTTAACACTAGCCCTTTGACAGTAGTTTCTTGATAAAATGGGTTTTGACATAAAGTGATGAAGAGAAAAGAACCTTACTTGAATGACACTTAGTTTGTAAAGCTTAGAGTACTTACCAAGAATTCCTTGGAGGTTTAGTAAACCTGGCTTGGAGTGATATTATAAGTATGATGGTAATGTGAATGCATAATATGGAATGCTATCATGATTGCATGATGTGAAGTCTAATACAGGAGATAGTTGTAGTTCTTTTTATATGTCATTCAGACTCTCATAGGGATGGCGATTCATCCTGGTTCAACCAGGGATTGGAATTGTCCTGATTTCACTAGGGATCGTAGGTTGTCCTGGCTCTAGTAGGGATCGACAAAAATCTATTCTCAAGAATTTAGATTATTGCATTTCCCGATTTGAAAGGCTCAATCATTTTCTTGACAATTGGAAGGCATTGCTAACAATTTGGAAAACATTTGACAGATTAGGTTAATGTCTCTAGTTTCAATGGGAATATGATAGAATGCATGGGCTAATTTTTGGTTAGCTTGAAATGGTTTTTTTTCTTGAGATAAGGCTTCTGAAAGCTAGAAATGATTTGATGTATGGTTGTGTTGAATGGGTGTTTGGATGCAAAAGTCCATGATTTTGATAATCAAGGTGTGAACAGAGTTCCTTGTGTTTTTCTTTTCCTTTTGATGTAATATCAAGATGTCCTGATGCATATTTTAGTTGATTATCAAACATTATCAACTAAATGACAAGTGTAATGTGAATTGTACAAGGGTTAAAAGAAACAAGGCAATATTTATTCATGACAACAAAGAGATACAACTTGGTATACTATTTGACAAATAAGTGATTCAGTGGCAAGAAGTATGATCTTTTGGGTGGAAGATACCTCTGACAATCATGACATGGATGTTCCTTAAGTGTTTTTCAGGATCTTTCTCAAATAATAAATGTGACTAGTATGAGTTGATCTTCAGAAGATCTCTAGGATTGCTTTGCATTATCTAGTAGGTACTCTCAGTTTATGCCCCATTAAAATGGATCTTCTCAAGTTGCCCTTACGGGTTTTCAACTGTAGTTGGGTTAGCTATCTAGATGCCCTTTTCAGATTTTCATATGGACCCCTTTTTTTTCTTTGTTTTGTTTTTTTGTTCTTTTTTATTTTTTTAAATTTTTTTCATTTTTTTGATTTTTTTAAGGATTTTTTTAAAGTTTTCACCCCCTACGTGTAGTATTTCTTGATGGAATCTGAGTTGATTGGGTTGGGCAGGACATTACCGTCCGTTTTTGACAAGATAAGGGCCCCTTCGGATAAGGCTTACTTTACGACATACAATCTTTCCCAATTAGGGGTCCACTTGCCCCATTCATCTTTGTGAATTGGGAGGATCTTCTTCAATACCAATTCACCTAGGTGAAATTGTCGTAGGTGCATCTTTTTGTCATGGGCTTGGATCATACGTCTTTGATATATTTAACCATGGTAGATGGCCTTCATACATTTTTTCCTCAATGAGGTTGAGCTGGTCATATATGTTCTTGACCCATTCAACTTCTTTAAGTTTGGTTTCCATCAAGACTCTGAGAGAAGGGATCTTGACTTCGACAGGCAATACAGCTTCCATCCCATAGACAAGAGAAAATGGGGTAGCACCCATGGAAATGCAAACTGAGGTTCGATAGGCATGAAGTGCAAAGAATAGCTTCTCATGCTAGTCTTTGTAAGTCTCGACCATTTTCTTAACTATTTTTTTAATGTTTTCGTTGGTTGCCTTAACTGCCTCATTCATATTTGGATGATAAAGGATAGAATTATGATACTAGATCTTCAACTGTGAGTAGACTGCTTGCATCATTTTATTGTTTAAGTTGCTTACGTTGTCTGTAATGATTTAGTTTAGGAGGCTATATCTGTAGATGATGTCCCACTTGACAAACTTACCGATAGTTGATCTAGTGACATTAGCATACGAGGCAGCCTTTACCCATTTAGTGAAATAGTCGATTGCTACCAAGATAAAATGATGCCCATTGGAATCTTTAGAGGTGATTAGCCTGATTACATCCATGCCCTACATGGAGAAGGGCCATGGGGTTGTCATGATAAAGTGGTGTTGGAAGGACATTGATCTTGTTCGCATAGATTTGACACTTATGGCATTTTAGGCATAATTAATGTAGTCTCTCTTGAGGGTCAACTCTAGTAATAACTCGCTCTCATGATTTGCTTGGTCATCCGATGTCCATTAGCATTTGTGCCACAAATCCCTTCATGAACTTCTTTTAGGATCTTTTTGGCTTTATGAGTGTCAAAGCATCTGAGCAATACCTGGTTGTGACTCATTTTGGATAAGATTTTTTCATTGAGAACAAATCCCATAGCCAGCCTTCTGATAGTCCTTTTATCAGTCTCGGTTGCATGTTTAGGATATTATTGATCCTTGATGTAACGAAGGATGTGAGAGTACCATGGTAGGCCATCCTTCTTTTTTTTGACACTATGATAATAAACCGGAGATGTGTAGATGCTCATCTAGATGGGAGCAACGTCTGACTCTTGGTTAACTTTAAACATGGATTCCAAGGTGGCCAAAGCATTAGCTATTTGGTTCTTTTCTTGAGGTAAGTATGAAAACTAATATCATCAAATTCCTTCTTGAGCTCTACTATCAGCTTCCCATACTGCATCAGCTTAGCATCGCAAGCTTGCCACTCTCCTTTTAATTGGTAGATGATTAGGGCTGAATCATCGAACACCTGTAATATCTTGACATCCCTCTCAATGGCTGCTTGAAGCCCTATGACATAAGCTTTATATTCTGCAATATTATTCGTGTAGTTAAAATTTAGCCTTGCTATAAACGGATAATGACTCCCTTTAGTTGACATCAATATTGCCCCAATTCCATGTTCCAGAGCGTTTGATGCTCCATCAAAATACAGCTTCCAGGATTAATCTTGGTTGGAGGCATCTTTATTCTCAGAAATGCACGTTAGATCTTCATCTAGGAAGTCAAAATTTAAGGGTTCATAGTCATCCGCTGCTCAACTTGCCAAAAAGTTAGCTATCGTACCACCTTTGATGGCCTTGTGACTAACATAGGCAATGTCATATTCAGAAAGCAGGACTTGCCATCTAGCTAGCCTTCCTGATAGTGCAGGGGCTTTGCATAGATACTTGATCGGATCAAGCCTTGCGATCAACCATGTGGTGTGATACAGCATGTACTACCTGAGTCTCTTGGTTGTCTACACTAAAGCACAGCATAACTTCTCGACTGCAGAGTAATTGCATTCATATTTCATAAACTTTTTGCTTAAGTAATAGATTGCCTGTTCCTTCTTTCCTGACTTATCATGCTGCCCTAATACATAACCCATAGACTTGTCAAAGACTGCCAAGTAAAGGATTAAAGGTCGACTGGGCATCGGTGGTACCAACACTAGTGGGCTTGAGAGATAATGTTTGACTTTATCAAAGGCATCTTGACGTGCCTTATTCCACTCTCCTAGATTTTGTTCGCAAAGGAGCCAAAAGATGGGGTCAAATTTGTCAGTAAGTTGGGATATGAATCTGGCAATGTAATTCAGTTTCCCTAAAAAGCTTCTCACTTCCTTTTGGGTTTGAGGTGGTTGCATATCCTGAATGGCTTTGACTTTGTCTAGGTTAATTTTAATCCCTTTTTCGCTGACTATAAAGCCTAGAAGCTTACCGAAAGTAACTTCAAAGGTACACTTACAGGATTCAATTTGAGTTGAAATTTTTATAGCCATTCAAAAAGTTTCTGAAGGTTCGTGACATGCTCATCATCTCTTGCTGATTTAGGAACATATCATCAATGTAGACCTTAATTTCTTTGTGCATTATGTCATGGAATAGGGCTACCATGGCTTGTTGATAGGTTGCCCCAGTATTTTTGAGTTTGAAGGGCATGACTTTATAGCAAAATGTCCCCCATGTGGTTATAAAAGTTATTTTTTCCATGGCTTTGGGTGCCATCTTAATCTGGTTATAGCCTAAGAATCCATCCATGAAGGAAAACAAAGAATTCTTGGCTGTGTTGTCTACCAAAGTATCGATATAAGGTAGCATGAAGTTATCCTTGGGACTAGCTCGATTCAAATCTCGAGAATCAACACACATTCATACTTTGCCATCTTTCTTTGGGACTAGGACTATATTGGCAACCCATTTTGGATATTTGGCTACTCTAATAAACCCTGCATCAAACTGCTTCTTGACTTCCTCTTTAATTTTAAGGAGTATTTCTAGCTTAATCCTCCTTAACTTTTGCCAGATTGGTTTGCATCCAGGCGTAATAGGAAGCTTGTGGAACAGTATATCAGTGTCTAATCCTAGCATGTCTTGATATTACTAAGCGAATGCATCTCAATATTCCTAGAGTAAGTCTATCAACTTGGTCTTAGTTGTCGATTTTATTGATGTTTCGATTTTAACCTCTTTTCGATCCTTCTAAGTACCAAAATTTATTACTTCTGTTGGGTCTTAATGAGGCATGATCTGATTCTCTTCTTGCTTAACTAATCGTAAGAGGTCTTGGTATGAAGCTTTCTTCAAAATCTTCTTTAGGATCGACTTCACTAGTGCAAATTGATTGTTCAAAATTGATCCTTAAAACCCCGTTAGACATATCCATGTCATTATCATCATGACACCTGAAAGGGTAAAGAAATAAACATTACAAAAGGCACACATACAACAAAAGGATTTGGATAAAAATAAGGGTAAAAGAGTAATGGAGACAAAAAGGTTGATATGCAATATGGAATGATATATACAAAAGTTATTTCATTAATAATGTTTGACAAAAAATGCCCCTTACATAGAACACCTATCTACCTTTGGGTGAGGGCAGGTAGGTTTTCATCCTTTGATGTTACATGAAAGGGACAGGAAAAGTGCAAGGGCTTTTGTCGTGACCCTATCATCAAAATCAAGTTTTAGTGGAAGGACACGAATTTTATGGCTCGGTATCTTAGAGATAGAGGCTGTTAAGTGCCTTGTTTAGGATGACCATGACATCTTTAGCCTTTTGCTCTTCTAATTGGCTTGGATCAATTCGTCTTCCCAAATGAAATATCTCATGGAGAGATGGAAACATTGTTTTTCCCTTCTCGACCTAATGACCATGTCATCTTTTGGTTGCAGATCCTCTTTTCTTGTTGCTTTCTTGAGTGTGCAGTGGCTTTAAATCCTTAGCCTCTTTTGTTGGCTTGAGTGATGACCTGTAAGGATCGGGCCATCCCTTATAGATTCTTGCCAAGCCTTTTTCTAGCATGGGAACCTTTGCTAACAATCTTTTTTTAAACTCGAGTAGGTACTTTTTGACAGGTAGGGTTTAACTATTGGCAACCTTTTGACAAACTTAAAGGATTGGAATGATGACTTTGGTGCATCTTCATTAGGCTCTATATAGATCTCCTTGATGAAGGTAGTGGCGATCATTTCTTCTTCAGCTCTGATGGTGACTACTTTGTCATCTATCATAAATTTGAGCTTTTGATAGAGAGAAGATGGGATGGCTCTGGCGAAATATATCCATGGCCTACCTAGTAGGTAGTTGTAAGAAGGATTAATATCCATAACTTGAAAATCCACTTCATATGTATATGGGTCTATTTGGACCTAAATTGTGATATTTCCAATTACTCCATGACACATTCCATCAAAAGCTCAGACTATGGTGTGGCTACTTTTGATGTTAGACTAATCAATAAGGAGTTTATGTAATGTAGTCATAGGCATGACATTAAGGGCCGACCCATTGTCTATAAGTACTTTGGGCAAAATGCATCCCTTACAATGGCTAGTGATATGCAGAGCTTTATAACTACCCTTACCTCCGGGTGGGATCTCATCATTAGTGAATGAGATATAATCATCGACCATGATGTTGTTCACTAGCCGATCCAACTTATCTAAAGAGACATTTGGGGGTGCATATGCTTCATTTAGCGCCTTCAGTAATGCATTTTGATGAACCTTTGAATTAAGAAGCAGAGATAGCATAGAAATCTTGGCGAGTTGTTTGCTTAATTGATCCATAATGCAATATTCACTGTGCTCGATGAACTTGAGAAACTTTGTGGCTTCTCTTTCACTCACTGCTTCTTTGACTTTTTTAGGCTCAAAATTCTTTGCTTGGGCCTGAGTGGTACTTGTGCTTAGAGATGCATCAACATTATATTTTTCTTGAGCTGGGGGAGCATAACACCTTTCGCTACGGGTTAGGTGACTAACTCCTGATAGTTCTATTGCAGCAGTTAAAGGAGTTAGTTCTTCGATCATCACTACCTGATTCTCATATTTCCATGGGATAGCTTTGTTGCTCTTATACGAGAATGGTTTAGGTACTTCCATAACTAACTTTAGTGTAGGTGTTGCAGAACTGACCTCAAAACTTGCCTTGCAATAAAGAATGAGGGGTCGATTTCTCCCATAAGGTGGCTTCATGGTCAATTTCTATGGGATGGCTTTATTGCTCTTATACGAGAATAGTTTAAGTACTTCTACAACTAACTTCAGTGTAGGTGTCGAAGAACTGACCTCAAAACTTGGCTTACCATAAAGAATGAGGGGTCGATTTCTCCTATAAGGTGGCTTTATGGTTTTCTCTCCTATCATGTTAATAGACTCAGTAGTAGAAGTGATCTCATGATAGAATTCTATCTGGCCTTCATTCATCATTCTTTGAATCATGGACCTAATCTCCTTGCATGTTTATAGGGTACGATCTACAACTATGGGGAAGTCACAGAAGTTGTTAAGGTTGTTTTCCAATTTTTCTATTACATTGAGCAACCTGACCTGAATCAGTGCTTGCCAGACCAAGAACATTGGCATCCTTACATCCTCTATACTTGCCCTTACTTTATGTTTATTTTCAATGTCAATCATGTTTGTAGCTAGCTCATTATGTTTGGTAAAGGATTGGCTGCAACATTTGGTCTCTAGTTCATCCTAAACTGCAAGACTTTTGAGTTAATTAGATTTTGTACAATTTGTTTGAAAGATATGCAGTTCTCAATGTCATGCCCTGCTGCCCTAGCATGGTATTCAATGTGGACGTTAGGGTTATACTATTACAGGGTGGTTGCTTCTTTTCTGGGACATAGATTAGGGCCAATAAATGATTTTGGAGTACAGTTTGGTAGAGCTCCTTACAGGTCATAAGGATGGGATTAAAATGTTGTCTTTATTGATTTGCACCTTGATTGCCAAGTGCATTATTGGTTGCCCCATATGTATTTTGGTGAACTTATGGAGTGCAGCTTTATGGTGGGTTGGATGGGATTGCAAAGGATAGGTTGTAGGTTATGGCATTAATTGGCTAAGGGGGTATGGTGATAGGGTGAGAGTGTAGCATGCTTGGGTAGTGAGGGTCAGGTATTTGAAGCTATTTTAGCTGAGATGAGCTAGCATAGCTTATGGCATTAGCCTTTCTTTCCTTCTTGTTACTAGTAATAGGCTTCTTGCTTGATCCAGATGTTTCCCCGGCTGACATTCTACCACTCTTAATAGCTACATCAATCATTTCTCTAGAGAAGACTAGGTTTGCAAATTTCTTGGTGGCATTTCCTACAAGCTTCTCATAATAAGGAGTGCGTAAGGTGTGGATGAAAGTGATTGTCATCTCTTTTTCTGTAAGGGGAGGCTGGACTAGGGCTACTTCCTCTCTCCACCTTTAGGTGTATTGCCTAAAGCTTTTAGTGGATCTCTTTTCGAAATTCATCAAGGAAAGTCGATCTGGTGCCTAATCTGACATGTGCTGGTATTGATTTAGAAAGGCCTTAGCCAAGTCGGCCCATGATTAGATTTTCACATTGTCTAGCTCGATATACCATTGAGCTGTTACCCCAATAAGGTTGTGTTGGAAGCAATGGATAAGGAGCTTTTCATCTTTCTCGTACCTGGCCATCTTGCATAGGTACATTCTGATATAGACAAAAGGGTCAGTGGTTCCATCAAACTTTTCAAACTCTGGGACTTTAAATTTTGGGGGAATGACAAGGTTGGACACTAAAGACAACGATTGCGCATTAAAAGCTCTGAACTTGTCACTCCCCTCGATAGCTTAGAGGCATTTTTCCAGTAGTTGAAATTTGTTCACTTTTTTCGCAGTCATGGTGGGCTTTTAACCTTTTGTTTTCTCTGGTCCCTCATGGTTAAGGGTTATCAGATCTGCTAATGAGACACCTATATTCATCCCTTGAGTGTCGGGAATGAATTAGCCTACCGCAATAGGATTAAGGTAGATAACTGGTAGAGCCTGAGCGGTAGGTGTAGGAGTAGGCTATTGTATTTGTCTAGTTTCCCCTTGGGCAAGTTCTAGATTATTTACAAGGGGACTTTCAGCATTGGGAAGATCATTCCTTGTTTTAGCAATGCTGGCTTGTCCTTTTTCTTTCATAGAGGTGGTCATTAGTTCTATAAGTTTTGTAATTTGATTCTACATTTTATATTGCTGACGAAGCATATGGTCTTCTGATTCCTTAACCATTAGCTCAAGTCACTCAATATGAGCTTCATGATTATTCTCCATGATTTGCTTATGGCATCGTGTGTTATAGTGGTAGTAATGTAAGTTTTTGTATTCCTGATTGACTTTGGAATCCCTTGCACTTTTATGGCCCAATTCCAATATTAGACTTTTTTTAAATGTATTTATTTATGAGCATTTATGATGCGATGACGAGTTGAAATAATGAATGATTAATGCAAATGCAATTAACTGTGCATATCCATTGGAGACAATTGATTCTTGGAACAGCTTCATCAATAACATCATTGATAGAGTGACAAAAGGGGTTTTTCTTTTATGATGTGATTACATCTGATAGTATCTAATATGATTACATTGTGTAATCACACAATCAAGAGAACCCAAAAGTCGTTGCCCACGATCTCCAACAGGCATAATGCCTTGCCTTATAGACCGAGCTACTTCGATCATGTCATCCACCTCTCGTTAACCCATCTGAACTTGTTCAGTTAGGTGCCGATGTTGTTCTTAGTAGTTCAGATGTGCTTGGTCGATTGTCGCTTGCTAATCTAGTTCGCGTTACTTGGCAGCCCTTGTTAGTTTATTGATATGACCTTGATGATCCTAAAGAGACTATTCTAACTCCTGGATTCTATGAATGAGGGCTTCATTTTTAACCTTGGTGGCTCTTGCATCTCGTATTTAGGCCTCTAGTCTTTGATTCCTTCATTGGTAGGTGGAAGCAAAAGCATGTGCCCTCGTGAACTTTTCTTTGTTAGTTTTGACTTCCTCCTTTCGCTAATTTAGCTTGCAATTGAGAGTGGCAACTTTTGCTTCCCATTTGACTGATGTCTTACCAATGCGTCGGGACTTGTTAGCTTTTTGGAGTGTCACATAGTCCTTGGTCAGGCTTTCAAAGTCATCTTTGAAGTGATCCTTTTCTTTAATGACTCGATCCATTTCACCGCTCCTAAGATAGATATCCATCTCTAGCTTGCCTTTTTCCTCTTTAAGTTGAGAGATTTCTATAGCAAAGGATGCCTTTTCTCGCTCGAACTCCCTCCTAAGTAGCTCGATCTCATAAGGTAGTTCTTCTGTTGGGATTTGCAGTATCCCAGAGTTGGGTGGTGGCAATGGATCATTGATACGATAAAGTCTCCATTCTTTGTATCCAGGCATGGTGAGGCTTCTTTTCCAGTATCTTTCCATACAATGCATCTTCTTCTAAGCTTGGAAAGCTAACTGGACTTTCACTTTATAATTGGGCTCTCGTATTCAAAATCTCGATGTCCTAAGTCTTCAAAGAACGGGATGAATTGCTGGCACTGGAACTAATGCAATAGTAAAAGAGGAGCATAACCGGTATTTCCCCATAATCCTAGAAGTGGCACGTAAGTGTAGTCTCTATATCTATACACAATCGATTGAGGAAACACCTATGGAGCTCTCCATGTGATTTTTCATCCTTGACATTTCATAATTCCTTGACCCAATGCTTTTCTATCTTATCTTGATGACATTCTTCCTTTAATGCCATCGAAAGAGGACTAATTTTGAAGAAAAAATTTTTCCTGACTCTCCCCTTCCTAACACAAAGATGACTTAGGAGCCATATCTGGAGCAATGAGGCACACCTAATAAACCTTCCTATTCCTGTTCTTTTACAAAAGCTGAGGGCACGGATGGTTTCAATGATGATGGTGGAAGCAGGGTTGATGTTGCAACATAGGCGAGAAAAAAAATTTGTGACTGCTACCTCTACAGAACCCAAAGTCTTTGAGAATATAATGAGCTCGTAAATTGCTAAAGCATAGACATCTTGAGCTTCCTTTTGATCAGAAAGATTTACCATTGCCTCTTTCAAGTTGGCCCAAGAGATGCATTCACTACTCCCTTTTACTTTAATGTGACTGTCAACCTATGCTTCTGTGACTCCAAGAATTAGCCTTAACCTTTTCTTGAAAGGAAGAGCCATTAGCGCCTTACAGTAAATCTGGTCTGATTTGGCCTTTTCTATGTTGAGCAAGGCTGTGTACTCATCAATCGTGGGGACTAAATCTTATTGGTTAAAGGAGAAACATCGATAGGCCGAATTCCAGAACTGTGTCATTGCTCGTAATAAGCCATCATCCAACTGAACTCAAAGTAAGAAAGCTATATCCCCGTACTTTTTAGTGAAGGCTTTTTTCATGTTACTGTCCTAATTGTCCAAAATGTGCTTCGGTTCTCGACAATCATTCTGACAAAAATCGATCTTGACCTCTTCATGCATTTTTTAGGCATAGTTAGGCTTTAGGATGTCCCAGTCTTGACGTTGGCAACTTTCTCACCATGTTCTGACATTTTCAAAGGACTCAATAGTTGAGATAAGCTATTGCTCCATAAATTATGCCCCTTGCTGAACACTGAACCAGAGCAATTGTCCCGAAATGATGATAGTCATGATGGTTATGATGAAATGATGCATGCATCAAAACACAAACAAAGGGAAAATAAGTTAGTGGAACATATAGGAGACAAATATAAGGAAATAAAGAATTTAAGAACATCATAATAAAAAAATCATAAGATGTCTCAACCAAGGTTGTGAGACGAGAAACGGGCAGCATTTCAACATACCAGGATACAATCTGCCTTTTATGAGGTGATGCAATATCTTATTTTGATGGAAAAAAAATTGACCAGTAGTAATATTCATTTATCACCACTAGTGCAGATACGCGTTAAGACATGACTCGATAGCATAACGGCTTACAGTATGAGACATTATGAACGGTGGGTTTTGTTCACCGTCACTTATTTATACAAAGGTTAGCTGTCGTTGGGTAGCATGACACCATGCCTTGATAAATGATAAAAATGCATATGTGAGTGACAATTGTATGCTCATTGTCACCTACATAATTATGGTAATTAAGAGTAAAGGTTAGGAATATTTCCCCAAGTGACCGTATTCTTCAGGTATTCTAGTAGCGTTCCAGTATGGTTTGACATGGTTTAGCTCATAGGGCTCACTATATCAGATTTAAGTTGACACCTAAATACGTATTTGGATTGCTCTTCCATCTGGTAAGGACAGTTGAGGGACCCCGATCCCAGACCCATCGTGGGTTTGGCAGAATGGATTCGATCCCTTGGATGTATTTCCCTATACAAATGTGGAGGGTTACTCATGAGAGACATAGGTAATTTACATCCAGGAAGTTATTGCCATGCCTATATGGAGGGTTACTCATGAAGGTGGATAGCTCACTTCCTCCTAATGATTAGCTTATAACCACACCATGGAGTTTGGTGGGACACTAATGCACATGCAAGTGCGTGGTGTGTGTGACGAGGAAATGATCAAACATTTATGTTTACTTCCGTATTACCATTTTTATTAAACTGATGATTATTCGAAAATAATACAATCTTGACAATCATGCCAAAAAAATATTAGTTGACAAAATGAAAAAAGGGTCATAGTTAAATAATGATCGAGGATCAAAAGAACTGGGAACCTAGCAAGACACGACTAGTTATTGGCCTAACTCTCTATATTGTCCCCAGTGGAGTCGCCAAGCTGTCGTAACGTACCTTGGGGTGGATTCTTGCGGATTTATGGGTGCACACAACTTAAAATATTTTCTTGCTTAGAAATGTCTTCTTGACCAAGACTTTTCTTTCACAAAGTGATGAGAATGAGAATGTACAGATTCTTGACTTATGATACAGTGAAGGGGACCATAAGACGAATTGGTTATCTTATTGGTCTTAGATGACCAACACGAAATAGCCAACACTTGGAGTTGCCACCGATCACTTTGGGATAGGCATGACCGAATGCCTATTGAAACATATGTTCTAAGTTATAAAACTCAAAACATCAATCCTGTGGTCTACGAAATACAAAGATTCGTCGTTTGGGCTTGAGAGTTGGTTATGCACGATGAGGTACAAAGCTCTTTGTGACACCCGAAATCGGTACCTTACTAGCTATATCTTATCTCAATTTTGATTCTTTCGATCTTAACTCATCATTATTTCGATATAACACTCTTTTAATGCATGAATCTTATAGAAATAAAAATCTAGGTTTTGATGAAAAAGATTTAATCTCATATATACCCCGGAGAGATGAGGAATATAGAGATTTTCAATAAAATGACCTCTGGATTTTACTTTGAAAATGGAATGTTCCACTTTGGGCACTGGAGAGATACCCACGTGAAACATTACCTTTAATTTTATTTGAAATGTTTTGAAAACATGAATACAAATAATCATCACAAAGAAATCATGTTAGTAAGGCAATAAATGAAGTAACATAACATGGAACATTTAATGCAATGATAAAGAAAAGGAATGGACTATTAGAATTTATCTCGCAATCGGCATTAATTATTTAGGAATAACCGAATCGACAATTTTTGAGATGCATATGGGTTTCTTAATTAAACAAGGTTTGTTTAACATAATCATGGAAATCCAAGAAGGAAAAAATTGATTAATTGTAGCTGAAAGATAGGGTCAGGGTATCCCCTTAGAAGGATAGGGTTAGAGTATCCCCATGAATGACAAATCATTTTGACAAAGAAAGAGTTTTAAATGTCGATAATTTTGAAGAGCGAGGTTAGAGTATCCCCTCGAAAGGTCGAGGTTAAAGTATCCCCAAAAGTGACATGTCTGACACTCTTTAAAGAAGTCAAGTTGGAAAACTTAAGTTGATAAAAGTTTTTGATTTAGGAAATATGTGAACTTTTCGACAACTTTTGGCAAAAGAAATTATTGTGAATAAGGATGGTAAAAATGTAAAATGTGTTTGTGCCTTGATACGAGCCTATGGGAGGTCAAAGCATGTTCTCGAGTCTAATCAGGGTGATATGGTGACATTTGAAAGTCTCAAGACGAAGCTCGGGAAAACAACTCACTTTTGACCATAACTAAAAATAGGGGATAGCATTGCGTTATCCTATGTCTTGAATTTATTCTAAATTGGTTTGAAGGGTTTAGAGGGTGGACAAGATACCGTTAGAAAAGTAACTCGATGAGGGTCAACCTCAAAATATTCCCCATATCCCAAAAAGTCACTTTCTGGGGGAATAAATTTTCAAGTTTGGATTGATTGAGCTGCTGGCAGAGCATATGAGGGACAAGGTGTGTCAAAATTTGAAAAATCACCCTAGACTCATTTGATACCAAAAAATTGCAAGCAATACCTTTCTAAAAAGGGGATTTCATGTATCTTTAAGGAAAAATGTTTAAAACATTTGGAAAAATCATTTAATGGGCCTGAACGGCCCAACCAAAATATATGTTCAGATTCTAGAGGTTCCAGATAGTTTAGATTTGAAAAATCATAACTCCCTCATCCGGAATGATCTAGGGGTGAATAAGACATCATTTTAAAGATAATTTGACATGCTTTGAGAGAAAAAAATCAAAAAATTCATGAAAAATAGTTTAGGATTTTAAAGTGATTTTTCAATTTGCAATAGTTATGCTACTAGCAGGGGACAAAGCAAGGCAGGGGATATCTCCCATTTTTTTATGTCTATAGGTCCAAACTCGAGTCATTGACATCTGAACGTCTATGATTGAAGGGAAAGAGTGGCATAAGCATCATGAACTCATTTGCATAGCCCCAGAGTAGTTTGGGATGATGAAATAGCCTATTGATCATACCACTTATGATTTAGACTCAAAAAAGGTACAAACATTTAGGGAATAATTGTAAGGCCATTTTTGTTTCAAAATCAAAAGATCTGAGCTTGTTTAATAAAGATTCCAGATCTGGAAAAACTTAATTTTGCCTAAGATATTTTGCTAACTTTAAGGAAAATGCTACGTCCATGCTAATCCTCACTAGTTGAGGTTAACGTGCGTTGGCTTGGTAGGTTTTGAAACTTAGTTTTTTTTATAGTCATCAAACATATATTTTGACAAGGAAAAGACAACAAACATACAAGGGGATGGAACATAACATGAATAGGGATGCTAACTTTACCAATGGTTTAGACAAAGAAAATGTTATGCATTGTGACAAGAAAATGTTATGGATGCTAAAAATG